>JAKSZP010005490.1:0-132079 GCA_022478985.1 Massospora cicadina | reverse complement strand
GCGCTCTAATGCTTTACACTCATCCTGTGTCGTGTGTGGCCAGTATGGAACGCTGTTTCACCGCCTGGAGAAGTGCCCCACCTCTAAAGTAATATGGCGCGAAGTCCAACGTCTGCTAGGCCAGGATCAAACACATCCCTTCAGTCTGTCAAGAGATATGTTTGCTTCATCAATGGCCTCCCCCTCCCACCCTCCCTCCATGCTCTGGTGGTTGCAATCGCCATGTGGACTATCCACACGATTGTCTTGGATGCCATCGCTGGATCCATCCCCACCCTCCCTAAAGCTGTCCACATTTAGGTCTCATTTGGTGGATCACTTTCAAGCGTGGATGTTTGGATATCTCCCACCGCGTCTCTGACAGCTGGTCTCCTCCTGGTTCCCAGTCTGGTTCATCAAATCAGACCCCTTCCTCCACACGTGCTCAATAGTGGCTACGTCCCCTACACACGTTCCCTCCCCCTTCCCATAAGTGGCGTTCCCGCTGGCAACAAGAGATAGCATCGCTTCTCTGGGGTGCCTCCCTGGTACTAAGTTTTGTCTCGTCTGAGTCATATTCGGAATCGTCCGTCCCATGGTCAGCTTTCCCCGCAATAAATTTAAAATTATTAAAGTTGATTGCCCTAAAAACCACGTTGAGTAAGGGTTTTAATGCTAAACAGGTGCTTCTTCCTAATGAAGATATCTTGAAATGGTAGGGAACTATTCCCTATTCTCTTCACGCAGAGCCAAGCAGAGATCTGTTAACAAACTAAAAAACCTAAGGATATCCAATCCTTGCACTCTTATCTCAAGAGTAAGATATACAACTGATGTATAAACATGTAAGTTTTTATTGAATTAAGATATGGTTTTATTAGAAATACATTGCAGGTTTTTATAGTAAAACAGACGCACAGCTTTTTAGCTACTCATTGGAGATTAATTTACTTATCCTCAGAAGGGTTTGACCCTTAGATTTATCTTCTGAATACTGGCGGAGTTCTTTGCCTTAATTATTCTCCAGTAGCGTAATCTTCAATAATTTGTGATCATTAATAAGTGACAGGAACTGTACACCAATTTATTAAAACTGTGTTGCCTGATGAGGCCTGTTACCTCTGAAACAAGAGTTAAAACGCTTTGGTAGTTTTTTGCAACGCCACAATTATTTGATTTTAACTTTTCATCATAGTAATATGACTATCAGGTGTTAATTCCTCGTCGAATTACCTACTTAATATTGTTGGGGATGATCCCTTATGAAATACTAATTGAATTAAACATCAGATCCCATCCATTGATTATATACGACTAATAATCTAGTTAATATTCATCACCAAATATAATATTATAATACCAATATTCAGAATACTTATTCTGTCAGTGGGATGGAAAATGTGGTCAACCAAAATTACAACAACTTTTCTTTGTCCATAATTATAAGTAGGCGTTTAAAGCCGCAGAAATTGCCCTGTAGTGAGCATCATATTCTGAAACCAACACTTAAGCTTCATATTCCAATTGCACTGGCCAGTTCACACTTAGTTAAAAAAATCCTATGAAGAAAGATACCATTGAAACGGAAATAAGATCTTAATTTATCACAACAGGTTTATAAGCTAAAATAATGCACAATGTCAGGATTTAAAACGATGAACGAGTCAAAATTTTTACTACTGAATCAACCTCAATAAGTAAACTCAGAAGCCATCATGAATGAAACTAATCCCAGAAGGCAATGATATGATCTTCAATCAGGAAGCATCACTCGCATGAAATTCAATGGAGATGCCTTCATGAATTTCACCTCTGATTCCTGAACCTCAAAGAGGGCAGCCCCTCCATTGCAGTCATGTGGACAAATAAGAACATTGAGGGTGCCAACCAGGCGTTTAGTTCAGAGAACCGTGAAAGATCCTGATTGCACAGGTCCATGTAGGTCCCCTAGGCACCACATCCCCAAAAATCCTATAGATATTGACACTTTCTACATCAATAGAGTAGTCTATTTCGCCCCATCTTTTCATATTCATTGACTACTCCACTAGCTTACAGCTACAACTTCATTTTCAAACTTTGGCTACAGTCAAGATAACTTTTACGCCGAGATAAGTGGTGCCCACTACAGGGGGCTCTGATATATCAAAGTGAAAATGTCTATCACGGAAAATGGAGAATAATGTCAATTGATTAATTCAACCTGCTGATTGGTCAAGAAGCATAATTTGATTGAAAACACCATGAAATACAAAGTGCCTCACATGCAGCCTGAAAGTTTAGAGTTTCAGGCCATCTTCCAGTTTGCCATCTTACAATGATAATTATCAACTCTGATATGAGAACATTAACAAGATTACACTTTAATTATTAAATGGCTTCTACTCAGTGGGAGGCCACAACAGTCACTCTGGCGCTTCTTTCGTGCCTTCCATGATGCAAGGTATATACCTCAGCCCTACTACCAGTAAGAGAGTTGGATTTGAATACTGAACGCTATCCCCAGAGCTTTCTCCATCCTGCCATATATCACATCCTACAAATAGTCATGTTGCATCACCATCTTTTCTCCTAACAACTAAGGCTTACTCAAACACTACACTCAAATATTGTCAATTTATAAATTATGGCATCCTTCCTTGCTCACAACAATCAGGAAGCCATTGTTGATAACTGTTGGTTAATAAATGAGGCTTGTAGACATCTAGAAGTAACTAAAACAGAATTTATGGCTACTTTGAGGACAAATTTGTCAAAATTTACAACTCCTCAAGACTGCCTGGAATCAACGCCTCAACCAAATTGAGGCCCTTCTGTAGACCATTCAGATGCACTACCAGGAGTTAGCCTCCCATGAATCACCTCTGAAAGTGAAGGGCCTGAGGGGCATAGGGGTCTAGAAGGGCCTTATGGTACCTGTGGGCCTCAAGGACCTTCTAACCCATGGTGCCTACTACTGGTGACCCTGAAGATTCCTGGAAAAATGACGTTTTACCAAACTTCTCTGCTTATAGGATCAAATATATAATGTGGCTCAGGGGTGCAAGCTCCAAGTGGACTGAGTTCCTCTTGACCCTAGGGTCTTAATTGAGCCTTGTCAGAAGAGATGGATAATTTCAGAGCGTCAACAAGCTCACTGATAAATGCATCACCCATCTTGAGCAAACCTGTTCTGTATTAAAGACACGCTTGAGTAGCTATGAGAGTCAGCTGCTTATCTAATGCGCTAAAATTTAAGCATTAAAAGAGCAGGTTGCTCATAAAGCCTCTATTGCCTATCTAAACTGAAACTGGGATGCCATCCAAGTGGACCTTGGGGTTTAAGTGATGATTGGATCAACAGGCCCCTCAAATTTATGTGTAAAATGAGATTTCTGAGCTGCACTAGTTTATGGCCTAATATCCTTTCTACTCATATCACGACTAACATTGAGCCTAATTTTAAGGAGAATTTTACCCCCAGACAGGAAAGTATTGCCTCATTCTTATAAGCTTATGAGAGCACCATGTAAGAGGCTACAACTGATAGGTGAAGCACATCCAATTTGTTTTAGTACCACCCAGGAGATTATGACTCCCCATTTAAAAAAATGCCATATGTGGGAACAGGTCCATACCGCTCTTATCCAGGAATACATAAGCAGCTAAACCTTGGCCAATCAGTATCAGGAATTTATGAACAAAAAGCTGAATAAAGAAGAAAGTCTGGGGAGTTTTCAAGCTGATTCCATGGCCATGCGCAACCTTTGGTAACCACTAATCGCACTACCTTTAATGATTCCACAACTGTAGTCATCTCCACGTTCTGATTTTATCCTGGTGATTAAATGCACATGATTGGCAGAAGAATAGCTTCACCTGGATCTGGGAATTTGAAAAGGCACTTAATGAAATCCCTGCAACAGTCTTTCACCCTAAGTATACTGCATCCACTTCCTTTAGTCACCCTCTGAGTCCACATTGTCAAGAACCAAAAAGAATCACTGACCTTGATGCTCCTACTACAATGGATTCCGTCATAGCGCCAAGACCTGTTATTAGGAACTTTCCAAGGAGGCGGTAAAAGGGCCGTCAGCATGAAGGACGAGACATTATGCTGACATTTATGTAATGCCTCAAGAATGTTTAGTGACATTTAATGAGCCTATCGCTGTTGTACCAAAGGAAGATGATTTGGTGCCAGTTGCCAATAAAGAACCTGATACTGATTATTCTTCATCTGATGAATGTCCCATCTAGTCACTCTACCCTCACAACTCAGGAGCTTAGTTAACATGTTGCTGTTCAAGTCCACAAGATTCCTATCTTTGCCATTGTCAACAGTGGTTCTCCTTGTTTGTCATTTCATCTAAATTAATGAAATGCATAAAATATAGCTCTGGATTTGCCCCATTACATGGTATATGGCACTCTTGGACCATAACGTACTCAATCCAATGAGGCCTATTCCTCTTTAACCATTCACTTTATAATGCTTTATATGAATATCCATGCCATTGTGTTAAACAACCGGAGCTATGACCTTTTTCTAGGGACTCGGTTTCTTTGAGATTATTTGGCTGTTGTAAATTATTATGGGGATTCTTGTCCCTTCTGAGATACTGGGTCCCACTGGTTTTTGCAACCTTCTACAATTCCAAGGTGAAGGTCAAATCTTAGGCTTTTCTGCTAGTAAGCAAAGGCTGGATTTTCTGGATCATGTATTATTTAAAGGGTTCTCTTGTATGGTTGCCCATCCTAAGGCAGACGGACAAGACGTCATGCCAATTTATTTGCCTAAAACGACCACTATGCCTTAAAAGTCCCAGGTTACCATCAACTTCTGGGTTCATATCAATATCCCCTTAGGCAACAGCATGAAATCTGGGGCCAGGATAACCAATCTGTCAAGGAGGTCATGACTTGTCCAGAAATTTTGTGTCCTGTCTATGCTAGATCCATATTGGTGTTATTGGCTAACCTCACTGACAAATCTAGGTTAGTGGGACTTAATAGTTCAGCCGCTTATGCTCACCTCCTACCTGTAGAGGACATCAATGACAACCTCAGCATTTCGGAAGTTTATGGTATTTCAGGATGAAAACACCCCCATCATTAGCCCCAGTCAACACCTCTATTGGGCAGGAGATCACTAGTGAGCAGCAGATCCAGTTTAAGAAGATATTGGATGTTACTAAGTTCTCTTCTTAACCTCCACCTATGACTTCAGAAAATTTATCGCTTTATGCATCTCATAGAGACTAGGGACGTCACGCATTTGGTCCCATCCCTACCAAAAAACTAAGGTAGAAAAAGATCAGGTGGCTATTGAGCTCAAGAAACTACTTGAATCTGGGATATTAGTACCTTCAAGTAGTTCTTGGGCCTCCCCCTCCTGTTATTTTGGAAGAAGGATGGCAGCCATCATGCAGTGATGGAATATCAATGAAGTTTTAATTGTGTTTTACCAGCCATCTGGATACCATTTTTTTATATATTTGATTTTATATTGTAACTGATATTTAGATAATTAGTTCAATTGATGTAGTTACTATGGTGTGCGGCCTCTTCTTAATTAAACAGTGGCTTTAAAGATTTATTCTACTATTCAGAAGATTCCTAAAACCCCATTGGAAATACCCTTGTTCACTAAGTCCTTTGGCTTCTGATGCCGTGGCATTAATACCTTAATTGATTCCTATTTTGTTCAGCGGAATTAATCCTTGTCGCCCACATCTCAGCGTAAAACATTGGTAATAGTGTCATTATTATTTACCAGGGCCATCCAGTAATAATTTGTCTAAGTTCAGGAGATTATTTTTTGAAGGAAAATACTCCAATATTTAGTTCTGTTTAATTGGTTTAAATGGATATCACCATGTTAGACTACCTATTTTAGAGTGCTGCTTAATAACTAGAGAACCACCATTGAGAACTCTGGTTAGAACGAGCATATCTGATTAGTTTGGCCATAGCAAGGGGCATTTTTCTGAGTTTAAAGGTGTATCACTAAACAGGTCATTTTAAAAAGTAAGCCCATAATTCTTTGGCAGTACTAAATACTAAAAGTTACTCTCTTGTTTTCTCATAAAAACCATATTGCTGAATTTCGTCTTTATTTTTGTTTGATTTTGATCAAAGTTATTGGCTTCATATAGTACTTTGAGTGATTGGTGTAGTTACCTGTGCATTTGAAATATGATGATCTAGAGCAGATTACAACATTTGGTGCTCACTAAATTGGGCTTTACACCCTATTGTTCTATTAAATGTTGTTCATCAGTATGAAGTCTGTTCACTTAGTTGGATTACCCTCTGGAAGAAATTGTGCATATTATTAGCATTGAAGTGTATGTCCCAGAGGCCTTGCAAATCAAGCTGACGAGATCGGCCACTTATAGTGGAACTGTAGGCTCATGTTGGCCTACTTTACAGATCCTATTAGGCCATAGTTATTAAATCAAAATATTCTGAACAGCAAGTAAGGTCATTAGAGGATTAAAAAATAACCTTGTGAGTGAACTTTCAGGCCTACTAACCAGTCAATTGATCAATTTAATTTCCCCTTAAAGAAAGAACGTCACCATTTTTCTGAAAAAAATTGTTAATGTTATATGGGTCAAATTGCTCAGGCCTCTTCTGATGGCTGCCGATAGTAAGGACAGTGGTAATTAATTTCTGCGCAATCAGCCTGCTGTCTTCCCCTCCATTCTGACTGTTGGAGCCTCCGCGCAATCTGATACTATTGCGGCTCACTACTTTTAAAAATACCACATGACTTTTGGCCGTGTGTCAAGGATAATCACTTTATGTTTAACCCAAAGAATTTATAAACAATTAATAAAAATGCAAATGTGCACAAAGACCTGGATCTCTTTGAGATTGGTATGTCTGGAGTGTCTGATACCTCTAAGTTGGCACTTGTAATGAACTCATGGACTCTGAGAGCAAAGAGTTTTTATGCCAAAAGTAAAGAAGACCAACGTTTTCTACCCTAACGCCAAGGCCTTACTTATCAAAAATTTCAGCGGAGCTGAAAAGATGACCACGCTTAAGATGTAATCCCTTAATATCTCCTTTAAAAAATATGAGTCAATTAAAGTATTTGCCAAATGCTTTTACTTAGAAGCACAGACATTGTATGGGGATAATGTCATTAATTAGTTTGGCGCCCAGCTCTCTCTTCATCACGCCTGTGAGTACTATATGGAGCTGATAAGATTTTAAACCAGTTTTTAATGAAGAGAACGATATTATACACATGGTGAACTACCTTTACCATCGTACTGTCACCTTTGAAGCGCCAAATTTAAGGCCGTGGGAAATGAAAAAATGATCTGGCTGGGGTATTCCCCTACTAAGGAATTAACTCAGATGGATGTCCTCATTTTGAGAAACCTTATATCAGTCAAGTCATTTGTTATTGTTGCAAAACTTTTGGGTATTACCATTAATCATTGCCTTAAGACAAGTTTCAAGGCTAGAGTTCATTTGGTAGACCTGATGAAAATGATCGACCTAGGAAAAGTCAGGGAAGAGTAGACCTGGATATTTTCTACTTCCAAATCTTCTTAAAGAAATCACAGTTATTGAAAAATCTCCAACCTCACCTTTGAGGCCGTAGACTGATAAAGCCATATAGACTCTTGAGGATCTGCAATCCATAGCTGAAATAGGGCTGTCATGCCTCCTGAGCCCCAAAAATGAAGCCAAGTTGGTAACAAAATAGTAGCAAAGTTGTAAGCTTAACAGATCTTATAAGATATTAATCATTTTTGGTGATATTTCATGATTGAAAGGGGTCCAAATGGTAATTCCAGTTGAGACTTTAATAGAATCTAGCCCTCAGCTAGGTCTTAGAATCCAAACATTTTTAAATTATGTGAACAATTTGGATTTCCTAGCCTTGTATCCTACAGACACTTATTTTTCATAAAGGACTTATATTGGTATTTTAGTAAATAAGCCTTAAAGTTCGGGCAATTGTGGACAGTTTTGCACAATTAGTATTGTGTCCACCAAACGGTTAAAGAGGTTAGGCTTAGCTCCATATATAGATTATCGTCAAAGCTATGGTACTGCTAGCCCTCAGCCTACCACTTATGAAGGTGCATATAGCGCCTTACAATTGCATTTTGGCTCCCTAAGTGATTTCAATTATTTTTATCGCTATTCCCAATCAGACTTATGACTTTCTTAATGGATCTCATTCATTAGAGCTTATGGGGTAAAAACTGATTTTAAGGGGAATACTTTAAAAATCCTCAGAAAACCCCTTCCATATAGCTTAAGATTGAAAAGATAACGCCCTAGCTGTGATCTTAGGGGTTATCAACTTAGTTTTTAAATACGAAATAGTACCCTTGGTCTAACAGCGGATTTAGCCTCTGATGCGGAAGTTACCCAACCATATTTCAGATTCTAGCTGGGATTTTACTACATGCTAATAGTAATCTAATCATTTAGCCAGGTTACCTAGTGATAGTGGGGACTAAAATTAACTTGGTAATTCTTTAAGAATTATATGGCGAGATATTTGCACCATTCTGTTGTTCCAATTAGGATTTTTTCACGCCTGAGATCATTCTCTTTGAACATGGCGAAATTTAAATGCTATATTATATTGTATGCCTACCTTATCAGGTAAAGTGACACCAATTAATCCCCTTTGTGCACTTGCTACCAGTCATTTAAGTTCAGAATATTTCTGATTTTGGCCATTTGTATGACTTAAGTATTAATTCATTGTCAAACAATCTTTTTGCTATTTAGTCCCTTATGAAAGCTTAGCTGTATTAACTGAGGATTAGAAGGATCAAGCGCTGGCCCTTTTTCAAAAATCCAGTGTTAATTTGCAAAAAAACGATTGTGATTTGAGTTGTGCTCACGATGTACTTCAGCATATCAATACTGGAAATCATCTACCATTTGACTTCGCCCATCAGACGTTTAAAGTAGCAGATGAAGATATTAATGTCAAAGTAATTAGCTAGTGCAACATAGGATGCTAATGCCTTCCAAGAGCCCTTGGTCTTCTCCTGTGTTAATTATTAGGAAAAAAGATGGTTCTAACCACATGGTTATAGACTACCATAAACTTAATAGCATTACAAAAACGATTCTTATCCTTTACCATGGATTGATTATGCACTGAACTCTTTTTGGTGGTGCGCAATACTTTTCAGCCTTGGATTTAATCTCTGGTTATTGGCAGATAGATTCACCCAGGATGAACTGGAAAAATGCGCTATGATTATGGCTCAGGGCCTTTAGCAACTTACTAGAATGCCGCAGGGGTTGTGCAATGCCCCTGAGACCTTCCAGTGGGCTATAGATA
Organism: Massospora cicadina; assembly: GCA_022478985.1. NCBI lineage: Eukaryota > Fungi > Entomophthoromycota > Entomophthoromycetes > Entomophthorales > Entomophthoraceae > Massospora > Massospora cicadina. The sequence continues at coordinate 122,784 of JAKSZP010005490.1, read as the reverse complement.
GCAGTCTCAGTAATATTAAACTCCTGTGTCCTTTTCTATTTGAATAATATCAACCTTTTTTCTAGAACGTTCATTGAACACTTACAGCACTTGGATGAAGTATTTCTCCATCTTGCTAAGGAGGATCTAAGAATCAGGCCACAAAAATTTATTTTTTTCTTTGAGCAGTTAAAATACCTAGGGTTTGACATTAATAACATGGCTTCCATACTCAGCCAGGAAAGGTTGAAGCTATCAAGCGCATGGCACAACTAAGTAGTAAGCGCGACATTCAAGTGTTCCTTGGATTAACCAGCTACACTATTGGTTTGTAGAAAATCTTGGCAAAACAGGTGAACTACTATATCATCAATCTCATAAAATAGTGTCCTCTTTGAGTGGACTGAGAACTGTCAACTGGCCTTCAATAAACTACAGCTTTACCTAACCAAAGCAACACTGTTGATGTACCCCAAAAGATTAAACTGTTTAAAATTCAGATGGATGCCTCACTCCCGCCGTTGGGCAGTGCTGTCTCAACTGGATTCTGATGGAATTGATCATCCCATGGTCTATTGTAGTCGTACTTTGGACGTTCATGAACAGAATTATATAGTAACTGAGGAGGAGTGTTTGCCAGATATTTATAAATTTAAATAATTCCAGGTTTATGTTCATGGAGTACACCTTATTGTAGTAACTGATCATGCTTCACTGCACTGATTGAAAAATTTAAAAGAAATTAAAGAAAGATTAGCCCGCTGGGCTCTGAAGTTGTAGGCCTATGGTTTTTATAATTCAGCACCAACCCAGCGTTAAGCATCAAAATGCTGATGGGTTATCTGCATTGCCTACCATGGCAAAGTGGCTGATGTGGTCAATAAATTATCTGATGAGATGCTAACTAAAAATATGATAATGAATCAATTGAAATCCTAGGCTGCTTAGAAAAATTATAAAAGAACACAGTTGTTCAAAATGGTAAATTCTAAAGAATTAGGTGTTCAGAAGATTTTAAAGACCTTAACCCACAGAGCAAACTGATAATACCATAAGGTCCCATAAAGCGACAGGTCATGGTGTCTAAGAAAACATTTGTATTTTCTTATTTGAGGCAAGCTGACCAGGGGACGGACATTACCAAAATAGAGAAAGAAAGTATCAACATGAAACCTGAGCAGGGGCAACTCTGTCATAGAAAGTTTTTTTCACCTCCTGATCGGGACTCAGATTTTTCTGGTTACGTCATGGGTAAGGTTTTCGTGTTATTATACCTACTAACCGCCAATAGCTTCCTTCAGCTGGCACCCCAATTGATGTGTGAAGGGCGGGAATCGAACCTGCAACCTTCAGGTTGGTAGCCGTATGCCCTACTGACTCGCCTTCCACCCCCTAAGAAAACGTTTGTGTTATTGAAACAAAATTATTACTGGGAATCTATGAATTTAGAAGTTCACAAGGTTATCCACTGTTGCAAGGAATGCCAAGTGGAAGGACCTTACCAAAAGACATTTCTTATCAGTTGGTTGAACCTAATTTTACATGGATATTATATATGGACTCTGTGGGCCCATTGACCACCACTTCTGGTCAATTTAAATATATAATAAGAGCCATTGATCACCTCACAAAACAGGTAGAGGCCAAAGTGGTCAGATATATGGGTGCCATGACTATGGTGAAGTTTATTTTAGAGGATGTTATCTATTGACATGGATGTCACCAATTTTTGTTAAAAGATAATGTGACTTACTTTAAGTCCCAAATGATTTCAGAGCTTAATGACTTTTTGGGTATATGCGTGGTATTGTCCACGCCCTACCACTTGAGACCAACGGCATCATTAGAAGTGAATGATACTCTCAGTGGGATTTTGCTTAAGATAAATATGTTGAGAGTGTCTAATTGGAACCTTTTCTTGCCTTCCGCCATTTTTCTTATACCATATCTTACCACTAGGCCATGGGGAATCTCCCATTTGCACTGCTTTATGGGAAGCAACCAGCGCTCACACAATTTTACACTCTTGGATTTTGTCAAGGAGCCATGACCCCCAACAAAATACATGGAGACGCTGGTACAAACCTTAATCTAACTACAGTTTGCAGAATATTCTAATTCATCGACTCAGAAAATGATCTTAAGAAAGAGATAATGCAGACTGACATCCACTACCTCACTTTACTGTAGTGGAACTTGCTTTTTCTATAAATATTCATTGATTCAGAAGAACTAGAAAGTTGGAACACTTATGGAATGGGCTTTTAATGAACATTGAGAAGACATCTACAGATGCCTACACTCTGGAGAATCCTAGTAAATTTCACCTTATCAATTGGGTGCATGCAAAGTTCTTAAAGTGATATCAGCAGAGCTCTAGGCTGATGGCCTTGAGCTCTTAATAAGATATTTGACCCCCATACATCTTTATCACCTGGTTTTTGGTCAAATGAGGGGAGATGTTGTAATCAGGTTTGACCAACCATTTAAATACCTTTAGTTATTTTTTAAATTCATGTTATAACCAATAATTAGATAGAAGATTTGAGGGATCTAGTTATTATGCCACGTGGCCTCTGCATTTATATGTAGGGGTTATCATATTGATCTACTAAAATTGGGAGATCTCAAATCCCCAACAGAACAACCCTTGTTCACTAAATCTTTTTGCTTCCAACGTTGCGCCTAAATACCTTTATTGAGTCCTATTTAGTTCAGCGAAATTATTCTTGTCACCCCCATGCCAGCATAAAACATCAATAACAGGATCATTATTATTTACCAGGGTCCATCCAGTCATAATATGTCTAAGTTCAGGAGACTATATCTCTTGAAGGATAATACTATAAGATTTAGTTTTTTTGATTGCTTAATTTAAATGTTACCTTGTTAGTCTAGCCATTTCAGAGTGCTGTTTGGTACTAAAGAAGTCCCTTTGAGAACATTGGTAGAACGAGAATATCTAAGGAGGATTGACAATAGAAAGGGGGTATTTTTCTGAAAGTAAAGTTGTATCATCAAGCAGGTCATCTTACTAAAGTAAGCCCATGATCCTTTGGCAGTACTCAATACAAGTTATTCTCTTGTTTTCTCATAAAACCATATTGCAGAATTTCTTCTATATTTTTGTAAGAATTTGATCAAATTTAATGGCTTTATATTTTACTTTGAGTGATTGGTGTAGTTACCTGTGCAGTTGAGGTATGACACTCTAGCTCCAGTTTCAACAGATGGCTTAACTCCATTACCATGAAGGACAGTTACCACTTTCTCAGGATCGATGACTCTCTTTGATTGCTCTCCAGGTTGAAATACTTTTCTTCTATGGATCTCACTACATATATTGTCAAGTAGAGCTTGCCCCCGAAGATCATTCCAAATCTGCGCTCATAGCCAACAAAGCCTATCTAAGCCAATGAGGATGCCTCAGGGCCTTTGCGTCACGCCTGCCACCTTTCAACGTGCCATGGACGAAAAACTTGGGTGACTTGAAATTATCCAGTGTCACGTGTACCTGGTTAATATCAGTGCATTCTCACAAACCTTTAATGGTCATGTGGAACACTCTGGGAAGTTTTTAATCAACAAAAAAAGGTCACAATGAAGTTTAAGACTTTAAAGTGCTACTTTTTCCAATCAAAATAGAGTTCCTTGGACACAAAATCTAAAAAGATGACATCCAGCCTATCCTAAATGAAGTTGAACGCCATTAAGATGTTAACCCTAAAAACTTTACCAATATTCAAGTATTCCTGGGCATGGTGGGCTACCACCATCAGTTTATTCCTCAGTTTGCCAACTCATCTGAGCCCTTGGTCTACCTTCTACAGAAGAATGTGCCTTTTAAGTGGTGGCCTGAACAAGAGCAGTCTTTTTAATGCGTTTGTGATTGCTCTATATAGTAAACCTATTTTAGTTCATCTGCACTTTGTTTAACCCATTTTGCTATTCGCTGATGAAAATAATGTTGCTGTTGGGGACTCTAGCTCATCACGATGAAAATCAGGTAGACCACCCAGTAACTTACTTTAGCAAAACCCTGAGAAAGACCAAATGAAATTCTAGTGTTTCTGAGCATGAGTGAATGGCTGTCCTATCTGACAATTAACAATTTTGGCCCTACAAATATGGCACCCATTTCACTATTAAAACAAACCATTCCTATCTCTAATAGCTGCAGCAAATAAAGGACCTGGACGGCTGGTTAACAAGATGGGGCTTAATGCTGAGGAACTATTTTTTAACATTGTCCATTGTGTGGGAGTAAATCATCAGAACGCCAATGATCTCTAGAGGATGATGGTATTCACTGCACTAAACCCTGGGAAAAACCACCTGTATGATCTAATTGGCTGGCTAAAACAATGGGAGTTTGAGACTCCTAAGATCCAAGAAAAGTTCAAAAATTGATCTGAGACACCAAATTAACGAGGGAATAATGCATAAAAAAAGTTAACAAGAAATCGCTTTCTTTCATCTGCACTTCTTCCCAAACTGATGTTATCCTAGAAGGGCACATGACTGTGGGGCACAGGGAGTGAAAAAGACCCACAAATAGATGAAAAAACGATTGTACTGGGACCAAATGGGGTAGATACCATCTAGGAAGTTCAGATGCCTGTATGACTTGTCAATCGCAGGATTGGGCCAGCCACAATAACAGCATTCATTTTAAAAACGTCAGGCCCCTTTGTTATTGTCAGCATCAATGTAGTATACCCCAGCCCAACAGGTTGCGCAGCCATAAAAAATATCTTTTTAGCTGTGGACCATTTAATTAAATGGGTTGATACAATTTCTGTACCCGCTGCCGCCACAAAAGCCACAGATATGTTCATTATTCTTTCTCTGTTTTCACCCAGCATTAATGCCCATAAACTTTATCCTCAGACAATGGGATAATTTTACCTCGCAGATATTCCTGAAAAACTTTGCTTTTTGAAACTAACCAGAGTTATACTGTCATAGCTTGATGACATGATTGAGAGTACCAACTTTAAGGATAAAGCTGGTCTCAGGAGGCCAAAAAGGTCAAGTTATCTGGCCTTCCTGATCTCAAACATACCTTGGACCAATACTGGGTTCAGGCCAGATTTGCCCAGGCTTGTCTAGGGGATGTACGTGATGCTCAGCCCTGCGTTATTGCAAGAATATAAAATGCACAAGCTATATTCTTAATGGCGATGGCTCAATTTGGTTGCTCAGCAAATGGGGTTTTAAAACCCATTCAATTTTTAGGATTTCTAAACTTGGTCAGCTGTGCCTACAATAAATATCTTGAGCTCAGTCAATTTTTACTATAGTACCCTGGCTAATGGAAGCGTGCGCCTATTGGTGCACTCAGGCTTAGCACCACTTACATCATTTGACAACCCCCATAATTGGTTAATTATGTTTCCTTGAGACCAACATTCCTTGTTGGTTAACATTAAATTAGTAGATACCTTTTAGTTTATGGTTTTTTGAATATGGATTCTTGGGCAAATTTGTGCTCGGACCTCCTCAAGGAGGTCTATAACAGTGTTGGTCTGAGTATTTTCGCTAAATTTTTCCCATATCTGGTGCATCGCTGGGCCTCCCTAGTCCCCTCCAGATTGAAGCACAAAAGCCTCCTGCTCTGATCTTCACTTGGTTGTGGACTCCCCGTTGGAGTCTAACCAAGTTTTGTTATTTAATTTTATCTTATACTATATACCGCCTGTACACCCTTTCCCTGAGTCTCTTTTGCTCTGGCGTCCTCCGCGGTACCCTGTTTAACATATTGCTAATGACGAGTTTCCTGGCGGTGAGGCTGTGCACCTTGCACCACCTCGCTGGGAATGGGAGAGCTACAGACACTCTCTAACATTTACTTCCCTTTACAACCTTTAACCAATGGGGAGGTGGAACGTGCTAATGGAACCCTTATCTCTATCTGGCGGAAGATAACTACCTCTGACCCCACTCATTAGAACAATTACTTGCCCAGCGCATTTCTCACTCACCATATAAGCTACCATTAAATCATCAAGATGTCCACTTTTGTAGCTCTATATGGGCGTGCTCTCCAATTAACAAGTAGTATACAGCCACTGATCAATGCTTCTGTGCCTAAGAAATCTTGTATAACCATGAGGGCCTTGGCCCCTAATTTGCCCAGCTTAAAGCCCTAGCCACACAAGGCATAGTCACCACCACAGAAATATAAACATCTCAAATTTTATGTCAGCTGATCCTCCTTGCCCATTTTTCAATCAATTGACCTCACTTTCTTCTACCATCATCGACCCAGAGGCTAACAGAACAAGCTCAATGTTCTTTGGTACAGACCTTACAAGGTCATTAATATAATGAACTCTGAGTACTTGTTGCCGATGTCAATTAAGGGACAGTGGTGAACCAAGTATTTGGCCTATTCCTTTGTCCCTATACCCCCTCTGACAGGATCTTGAGGGGGGAGCGTTGTTAGGATTCAGGGCAATGTTTGAGTCAAAATCTTCACTCTCAAATCAAAACTTTATAAGTCAACTCTTAAGCCTACAAAAATTAAATTTGGTACCAGAAGTCACTGATGAGAACATCAATCATGAAGCATCACATGCATGAAATATGGTGAATGTGTCTTCATAAATTTCACCTCCAATTCCAGAACTTTAAGTGTCGTGGCCCCACCATTGTGTGAATGAGGATAGCGCAGAATTATGAGGGTGCCAATTTAAGCAGTTGATATGAAAGACTGTGAAAGATCCTGATTGCGCAGGGCCACGGAGGTCCCTTAGGCACCACGTCCCCACACATCCTATAGGTATTGACACTTTCTACCTCAATAAAATAGTCATTTCACCCTTATTTTTCATCTCTAATAATCTCTTCGCTAGTTTAAAGCGTTGAATCATTAACAAAATTTGGCCGTAGTTAATATAATTGTTACTCCAAGACAAATTCATAGCATTATATAATGAAAGTAGTTTAGGAGCTTACCAGTTTGATGTTTTGGTTGTTAGTAGGCTTCTAAGACTACTATTGCAATAATGTCTCTTTAAAAATGGCAGTCACCTTAAGATATGCAAATTTCAATTCTGTGAGTCTCTGGCGAAAATTATTGATAACTGAGTAACAATTAAGAACCTCATTCTAGATGAATATTATTTATGAAAGACATGTAAATGTTTCCTAGGATTTGAGCATTAGAAAACTAGCAAACATTTAAATGCCAACGATACTAAGACAATTGGCCAAAGATAATAACCAGTATAATAAATGCATTTCTGGATGCGCTAAGTCAAGAAGCTATAATAGCAGATTTTTTCAAATCTCATGTCTGCAGAGGTGAGGTAAATAATGTGACTTGAGGGAGTCAAGGTCTATAACTGCCAAGGTGTTGAGAATTCAATTGTAATTTTATATACCATAGTTGGCAATGGTGCCTGTTAGAATTCCAGCCCAGTAAAGAAGATTGGCTAATAATGCTGTCAGGGATCATCCTTAAGCTAAAAAATTGAATCCTCTTAATGTTGGAGTTGAATCTGATTCTAAGGAGTAAATGATACAATTTTGAAAAAGTAGCACAAAGCCACAAAACCCCAAATATTGAATTTGTATATATCTTGGCTTTTTTGCTTGGCAAAAACCCTGATTCCACAAATATTGAAACCAGCAAATATGTGGGTTATTTTCTTTTCTTAAAGCTATTTACTTGTCACCATTTGATAGCTTAGTATAAGGTTCTTCATCAATAAGGAGTTTTCCTTTAAATGTATATCTAGCTTTATTTATAACAAAAATATCTCAACTGGGTCTTTGGAAGATCTGAAAAAATTGAGGATGGTTGGAAATACCACCTTCATCCTTACAAAACTGGTTTCCTTCAAGATCTCCGCAAGTCCTTAGAACCCCTTGACAACCATGAAGGTGGACTACGCCATTTGTTTTATTAACCTCAAAAACACTATGCAAGGGTTTGACACCAAATCCTTGCTATTTAGTGGCTTAAACTTGAAAATCCATGGAATAGCTCTAGTATAAAAACCAAACTATTTCAGTTAACCCTGACCTGTGCTATTTACATGAATTTAAATGCCGCCCATTAGTAAATATATATTTTTATTAAAGAATTAGAAAATGCGCCAACAAATAGACTCCATTTAACTAACTAAATCAGATTTGATACCAATTCCTCCTTTGATGAAGTTTAACTACCCACCACCAACCAACTAGTAAATTCTCTGGCTCCGAAGAGAATAACATTTAAGCCATTAAATATGAACAAATATGTCCCCAGGATAGGAAGTTTCATGTCTTAAAATGCTATGAGAGTGCTCTGGAAATGGCTACCAATAACTAGAAACTTAATTTTTTCCCAAACTGCCTCAGCCAAGTGGCCTATGGTCCCACACTTAAGGGTTTGTTGCACTTGGGCTAAAGCTAAGAACGCCCTGCCTAGAGAATTTAAGAGTTACTTAATCTTGTCAACCCAAATCAGGCGTTTATAGGAATTAGCCATAATCAAGGAGAATCTTTTATTGAGTTTGCCAATGCTTCTAAATTGATGCCTAAACTCTAGTTGGTGGAATTAGATCAACTTGGATAGTGCTATTACAGCTTTTTTATCAGAGTTTAAGGCCATGCCTAATATTCAGCTATATATTAATGCGGTTAAGTATAATATGATCTTGTAACTGCACCTTAAGGAAGCCCTTATGGAGATTCCATCTGATCTCCTTAAGGCTGTTGAATCTTTTCAACCAGCCCCTAAAGTTCGATCCCCAGTCCAAGTGGTGAATTATCCCAAACTGGTTATACAGGGGAAGTACTGCATTTACTACAAACGTTCCAAATACTCTATTGATAGCTGCTATCATCGCCCTCAATTAAAGGAAGCAAAAGATTGGTCAGCTTAGGTAAAGAAGCTCCCTCTGCTGAAAAACCCCAAATTCCTCAATTTATTAATTCCATACGTGGTCCTTCTAGCAGCTTTGAATTAGTTGCCCATGTTGAAGTCAAAGTGCCTACTCTTATTCAAGACAATAAAAGCCTTACATATCTGATTTATATATTCAACTTATTAAAAACAAGATATTACAGTCAGCTCTGCTAGTGAAAGCCAGACCTTAACTGATCAAACTTATAAGCAAATTGAAACCCCAAGTCTAGGCCAGAGAAAATACCAGCTAACCTAGCTTAAAATAACTTTATACTGCTAGCAGCCTTTCCAATTTAGATTCTCAGTTTATGGTTAGAAGTAGTGGAACATAAAGTTTAATTTTGGATATAATTGACACCAGATACCCAGATATCATTTTTTTCCTTGCAACTGATTAAAACGGCTCCATACTTCTTCCACAAGGCTGAATATGCAGGTTAGGGAGCTCTGCGCTAAAGCAATTTAGAGCATTGTCAGTTTTGCTCCTTAAATCTAAGGAAGATTCTTATTACTGCCGATGTTATTGCTTTAGAAAACAATAATTTATGAACTAAACATTAGGGTTTATAATGAGAAAATTTTACTATTAATCAACCATAAAAAAGCAATACCTCTCTCTTACAGGATATTAGGTATCACTAGTGTTTGATATCCCATCCAAGAATAAGGGGATTAAAGAAGCATACCTGCCTTATGTAATATCCTAAAACTATCTGTTGAATAGAGATTCACACTCTAGGGCCTAAAACTAAGTTGTCCCCAAATACAATGAATGATAATGATTTATTGCTCTTGATGCCCCCATTTTATTAATATATATTCAGGTTTGCAAATCATGGTAAATTCCTGAGTTTAAGTTCACATCCCTCATAATCATGTTTATAAGTATATGAACAACCCAATCCTTTTATTAAGAAAGCTTTATCTGCCCCAGGATTTTAAACATGTCTATGGAATATCTATCTCTGTTTTATTTAGAAAGTTTATCTAACAGTCTTTACAAATCCCAAATTTGAAATTATTGCTAACGGTAAACCCTTCCTTTTCTAAAATATTATAGATGTAAATTGTTTTATACCCTACAATATTTAGTAATTATTCTTTGCAACCATTACCCTAGTCAATAGTATAATTGGGTTAACCTTACCCCAGATGAGCATCAATCTGTAGAAGCCCTAATTAAAAAATATGGATATTTTTCAAATGCACTTGGCAAATATGTAAAAATGCCTGGGGTAATCAAACAAATGAAAATTGAGGATTCCAACCATTTAAAGCTCAAGATTGCCAAAAGTTTAAAGTAGAGGAGGCTCAATTGGTTATTGAGGTAAAACAACTACTAGAGGCTGGGCTACTTGTACCATACAAAAGTCCTTGGGCTTCTCCTTTGATGGTAATCTACAAAAAAGATGGAGGTCATTGAGTTGTCATGTACTATCAGCTGACTAGATTTTATTAGTTGAAAGGAAATATCCACTACCACATATAGATGAATCTCTATCATTACTTTATGGTTTCATTTTATTAAGCAATGGATCTCGCCAGTGGTTATCAGCAGATCAATTTTCCTGAGGATCACGAGAAATTCTCCCGATTCACTAGTGAAGAAAACTAAACCTAAACGGATGCCACAGGGGCTTTGAAACGCCCCTGCTGATTTTTTTAAAGAACAATGGCTTAATTATTAGAAGACTTTAAATGATCCTGCATATTGTTTTAAAACAACAACTGTTTTTCACAAACTTTTACTGCTCACCTAGCTCATTTAGGGAGATCTTTCAGTGACTACAGAAACGCTCACTAAAGTTATAGCCCTCCAAGTGTTCCTTTTTCCAAAATGAAATGGAGTTTCAGGGACATAAGGTAAATCAAAAAGGAATATTTTCAATGGACAAAAAAGTAACATCCTTCTACAAAATGTCTCTGCCTAAGTCCCTTCAAGATGTGCAAATTTCCTAGGAATTGTTGATTATTATTGAAAAATACTTCTCATGTTGCAATTAAATCCAAACCTTTAGTTTATCTAATATAATGGGATTCCTTACCAGTGGGAAGAAAAGTAGCACAAGTACATTAATCTACTACGTGTAGCTCTTACCTACTCTCCTATGATTATACACCCCAATTTTTTAAAACTTTTTTACTTTTAAATGTTCTATTTATATTGCTATAGGAGCTATATTATCCCAACATGATGAATATCTAGTGGACCATCCCATTGAATATTACAGTAGAAGTTTATCCAAAGTTGAGCGCAATTATAGTGTAACAGAATGAGAATACCTAGCAGTTTAATAGCTAATAAATACTTCTGAATCTATCTATATGGGGCCTACTTTATTATAATTACCAATATTGCCTTATTGTCATGGCTCCAGAAGATGAAAGATCCTAATGGGCATTTGTCACTATGGGATTTAGAGCTCCAAAATTAACAAATCCCCTATCATAAATTGCTCAGGGCCAGTTAAACAAAACGTGGATTTTCTGTCCAGGTTATGATTCCAATCCTCACTGACCCTTATAAAGATCAACCCTATGATCTCTTAAGTTAATCTCAACTGTGTTAGGATGAGTTTATCACAATTCAAAAGGAGTTAGAAAAAAGTCTTAAAACAATTAAAACCGGAATGGTAAAATCTTAAAAGCAATTATCAACCTAAAGTTTACCATATTCAACCTTCTAAATGCACAGATGTTATTTTAGAAGGACATCTGCAAGTTGGCCACAGAGAAAGTCAGATAGAGTTATCAATGGTTTAAAACCCAATGCTACTAGAAGAGGATCCCTTAATTCATAGTGCACTTGAGTCTTGCTTAGGGTGTAAGAGCCAAGCTGGCCTTACTCCTAGTCCCCAACATTTTGTGTTATCCCCTTCTAAATTCTTCCATACAATTAATATCGATGTTGTGGGCCCTCTACCATGCTAATATAATGGTCATCAAATTCTCATACTGGCTGTCAATCATTTAATGAGGTATATTGTAGTCATATCACTTACCTCAGCTTTAGCAAAAGCTATTGCTACATTTCTATATAATTATACTATTACCCAACCTGGGTGTCCTACTATAATCCTCTCCAATAATGGTCAAAATTTCTGTCATTTCTAGTGCAAGAATTAACCATAATAATGGGACCATTTAAGTGTTTTCCACTTCTTGTCATCCTGCAATCAATGGGATGTTAGAGTGAGTAAGTGCAACATTAAATTCACCTTTATGAAAAATGGCTTTGAAAACCCTCTACCTTAGCCAAAGTACTTATCCACTGCAAGTCTAACCTACCAAATTAGCTACCATCTCAATTATTAAGATCTCTCTCTTCCAAGCCTTGTATGAAAGGAATCCCTAATTGTTTTAAAGTGAAATCCATTTTATTACAAGCCTCCCAAAGCCCCTGAGGCTACTTTATAGAGAATTTACACTAATAAAAATATTCAGCTTTAGGCTTAGGGTAAAAAACTCTGCTACCAACTTTAAAGAGCAAGCCAGTTAATGAGAAACATGACCCCCTGCATACTTTCCAGCCTGGATATTTAGTCCTTTTTTAACATCACTGGTCAGGTGGAAGAGACAACAAATTGAGTTCCATTTGGTCAGCCTACAAAAAGTTAGTACTAAAAGGGAAAACAGACACACAAATGTTAAGGTTGCTAAGGAAACTGTTGTAGAATTGAATACATATTCAATATCTGCAACCATTTACCCCTTATGTCAAGGTCCAGATTAGGGAGTTTTCAGGATTCAAGCCCAATCCAAAAGTTTGGCTTATAACGTTGTTTGGGATAATCCCTGAACTAAGGAATTGAATCCTCCTAATGTTGAATTCAGAACAATCCCAATAAGAAAATTCTACAATCTTGAAAAAGTAACACAAAGTCACAGAAACTCAAAGATCAAATCATTATAGATCTTAGCTCAAAAGCGCTTGGCTTTTTCCCCAAAGTTTATTTCATGTTCTCTCTAGTTATGTATACTGGAAAATAACTGGGTTACTCTATAATTAATAAAATATATAGTTGTCTCTAATAGATAGCTTAAGATAAATGCATTATTAATTAAAGAGCTTTTTACTTAATGTATTTTAATGATAAAAAATAACAAAATATCATATCATGGTCTTTGGAAGACCATAACAGATTCAGGGATGGTTTGATATATTCTCATCGTCCTTACAGTGCTTTATAGACTTAATTTAACATATAAAGCTGCAAAGTGGCATTCAATAAAGTAAAAAAGGCAGGTTGACCTTGGGACAAAAGTACCACGACGAGTCTTTTTACCTGTGCTAGTTTTGAACCTGTTTTAATCAAAAAATAACCCAGAGTGGAGCAGGAGCACCCCGCTATGCTACCACTCCTCAATTTGGCATTCCATAGTTAACACAATTATCTATGACAGATTGATATATATCGGATCAACATCAGCATAAAGTTAGGACTGACCAAAGCCTTAGTTTAATAATTAGTAAATATAGCAATTAATCAAATAATTTATTCAGTGGTGGCAAGATTAAGTCTCAAAAGATCTAACTTTTAAGTCCTAATTAACTTTTGACTTAAGACTCTTTTTTAAAACGCTTAAAAATTTAAATTTTAGTGTCAATTTTATTGTACTTCTCTTTTTACTAGATAATTATAAAGGCTGTATTTTCTTATATAAGGCTACCATTCCTTACCACAAAACAAACTCAGAACTGAAAAGAACTACCATACACTTGATATAGATCATTATCTAACTTATTATATTGTTTTTTATCAATATGAAAACGCACTATATATTTTTTATACTAATGAGACTAACTTCTTACCCTATTATCATTGGTGATAATTTAAATCTAACTTCCTCTTGGTTTATTAAAACTGATAATATCTATATATAAAAAGCCTTAATTCTTTCTGTTTAACTAGCTTATAATAAACTTACACAGACTTAACTAAATCTATAGATATACATGACTTCCTAAATTTATCTCTATGATGTATAAAAACAATTGTACACTCTGAAATCTTAGGTACCACTTTCTACACATAAGCATGCAAATCTTAGATTGCTCTCTCTCATTCCAACCATTGTAGGATTAGCTTACATCGCGCCAGTATTTCCAATGCTATTGTTCCACCCTAGGCATCTATTATAATTTTTGTCACAGGCCTTCTATACTTAACTAATATAGTACTATTATTATAGTTTTTTGTCTACTTCTAGATGAATCAAAACTTTTAATTCTTGTTGCAATCCCTAATTGCAACCAATTCAATTTGGTACTGGTAAGTGAGATAATCAATACAAGGAAATGAGTGTGCACCCAACATTGGGTAAAGGTTGAGCTAGCGTAGTAAAGGGCTCAGGGCAGTATTCACACCATCCAAAGTTCATAGATTCCTCAGTGACACTGGTGGCCTAGAAAAAAATAAAAAAGGGCGGTGAGTATTTCCCTGAAGTTTTAACCTGGCAAGTGAAATGCAACCAGTTTATCAAACCTCCACATTTCCAACCCCTGTCATCAGTGGAGCATAAGGTTTTAGTTTTCCTGGATATTAACTTAACGGCGCTTTGGGAAAGGTTCTGTAGAGATGTGCACAAACACTTCCCAGCTGCAGTATATGTTGCACCGCATACTATGACCTGTGGTGGTTGGATCTTGGGTTTTAAGACTAAGCAAGCAGCAGACGAAGCTGCACAGGTGCATGTGTTGGTAGTTCTCCTGGATGGTCAATGGGTGGTTGAAACAAAGTGCACTCAATGGACTAAATCTAGCCAAATTTTTATTACATTTGACTTTCTCCCCACAACAATAAAGCGCACAGTGCTGGAGCACCACATCATGGTTGGGCTTAGAAGCTATGGGGAACTTCACTTCTTCAAAATGCAACGCTTTAAACTTATTCCAGTCATGTGCATAGGCAAAGCGATTGCAGTGATCACCCCATCAGTGGTCATAGTGGAAGACTTTACCCAAATCCTTCACGCAGCAGTTGTTAATATTGATGGGCAGGGATCCCACTCATTCCACATCACGGTGGATAGCACACCCCCTATCTGCACCTTTTGTAATGCTTTTGGCCACAAGGCCCACAAATGCTCTTCCAGAGAGGGCACCACTCAAACCAAAATCCTCCCCAATGCAATGGGAAGCGCAGGCCACCATTATGAACCTGCCATTGACACCAATGCCACCTTCCCGTGGGGCGTTCAGGGGTGTTACATTCAGGTTAAACCTGTGTCTTCGCAGGAGTGCAAGAATGCCAAACAGTCCCATAGAGCAGTGGCCAAGACAGCGGCTCTATCCACGTCCATGATCCCGCCTGGCCAGACCCAGGATGACATTGTGTCATTCAAAGCTGAAGCAGCTTGAGAAACCGTTCAACAATCAGATTGGGCCTGCCAACCTGTGGACCAGATGGTTGAGTCAGATTTATCTGAGCAAAATTAACAAGCACTGATCAAAACCAATTCTACCAACCAACTCTCCACCATGTTTTTATTTCAAACTTTTGGTGCACCACAGGAGCACACTATTTTGCAAATTTGAGCTAAAAAATATAAAAAAAAACACAAAAAATGATACTAAACCCATCGTGAAGGAAACCCTCAAAATCTCATGCACAGGGGTGAAGACCCAAACGCAAAGAGCTGCTGCTGAAAAACAGAGCTGGAAGGGCAAGAGGGCACTTACCATTGCACTTAAGGTGTGATAGGGGGAGCCTTCACAACAGGGATGGTGAACATCGTTAGACTCAAGGCCTCGCCTTCCCAGGCTAGAAAACTGATTTTTTTAAAAATAATTTACCTGTGGACATTTTGGCATTAAGAAATCCCACTGTCCACAAGATGCTTATGAAACATGGGCAAACATGCTTATCACCTCCTTTCCTTTTGGTTTCCACACTATGGAGTGCTTATATGTGTGAACTGTAGTTTTAAATTTACATCTAAAAATTGTCCTTGATGGATGCATGCTAGTAGTGTCCTTTACATGGGACAGTGAAGTGCACGCTATTGTTAATATTTACACCCTGACCTGTGCATGGGATCA
Organism: Massospora cicadina; assembly: GCA_022478985.1. NCBI lineage: Eukaryota > Fungi > Entomophthoromycota > Entomophthoromycetes > Entomophthorales > Entomophthoraceae > Massospora > Massospora cicadina. The sequence goes on along the minus strand of JAKSZP010005490.1, from coordinate 106,861 downwards.
CCAGAAATTCCTCTTGGCCAAAACTTCCCTCCCACTTCCTCATTATCTATTTGTGGTGGGCGACCTGAACTGCTGGACCAACCCAGCCACCAACTGCTGGCCTTCAACGCCTACCCCCCTGCAGGGGCATGTCAAACTATGCGACTTAAAAGCCAACTTGAGGCTTTTTGATACCCTCCCAAACATGAACCACTGGTAACCAACATATCGCCCCATGTGCACAACGGTCAGCTGAGGGCTATGACCCATATTGACCCCACTCTTGCCCCATTGAACTTTTACCCCAGATTGCGCACTTCACAATGACAAAAATTGATTTCTCTGACCACAAGTTGGTTTCAATTTCCTTCACTTTATCAAGCGCAGTGGCACAGGCGCCAAATTGGTGCAAAATTCGTCAGGTGAGATCACGTTGCCCATGTTTTCCTCATGGGTGGACACCAAAACTTTGGCACCAGAATTCACCACACCACTTTGTACTGATACCCTTACTACCTGGTCAATCTTTAAAGCAAACATTATCCTTCAGGCATGCCAACTCTCATCACGTTGCTCTCAGGCTGCCTAGGTGGTCATTAAGTTCACACTAGCAGAAGTGGACCACCTGGAGTCAAATGTCCCTGCTGCAGGGTACAGCCTGGCTTGGGGTCGTAAGTGGGCATATGTGTCTGCTCATCTTAACACACTGGTAAGACAACACAAACATTGCGTTTGTGTTCAGTATAAGGCAAAAATTTTATGGCATGTGATACGTGCTCCACCTAATTTTTCTGTAAATTCTTTGCAATGCAACAGAGCTTGGCCTGCAACAGGTAAGGCGGCTGGAAAACTCTGTCACAGAAACTCCAACAGCCGTGGCTGTCAAAGTTTGAAACTTTTGCTCTGAGTTATAAAAGTATAAACCAGTCAAACTGGCTATTATTAATGAGTTTTATCAATGGTGCACAAATCCACATCATTTTCGATACCCAGAGCTGATAATTTAATTACGTGGGATGAAATCTGGTATGCCATTCGCTGTGCACCACACAGAAGGTGCCAGGCCTAAGAAGGGATTACATATGAGTTCAAAAAATATTTTAATTATTGCTCCTCTCTGATGCTGGCATCAATGAACAAATGACTCTTAGAAAGGCGCCTCCTTCCTGGGGCCAGGAGGCATACATGATAACTCTGTATAAAAAAGGGATATGCTTGATTTAGCCAACTGGCGCCCCATATCATCTACTAATACAGATACTAAATTATTTACTAAAATTATGGCCAATCGCCTAGGGTAGTTGCTTCTGAAGTGATCTCCCCTAAGCAATTCGGTTTCATCCTTAAGAGGTCAATATGGTACAATATTCAAACCGTAGCCAATGTCTGCCAATCCACACCTACTGGGACGCTTGTTTTCTTAGACCAGCAAAAAGCCTATGATAGGGTCAACTGGGACTACTTCAAAGCCTGCCTCCACAAGTTCCACCTCCCCCATCAGTTCATTAATTGGGTGATGTTGCTTACTGAATCCACCATAATGGCTGTTAGTGTCCCTGGTTTCCTTAATAATGTAGTTCACTCTCAAAAGGGCCTACACCAAGGGGACACTTTAAGCCCACTCTTGTACAACTTCAGCCTTGACCCACTTTTATGCAAATTAAATGCTCACCTTGCTGGTGTCCATGTGCAAGGCCAAGCACCTGTTAAGATGATAGCATTTGCTGATGATCTTGTAGTTGGGATGTTCAACAACCAAGATGCATGAGCGCTAGAGGCTACTATCCAGGATTACTCCAGGGTCAGTAAAACTGCGCTTAACGCCTCCAAAATCGAAACCAATCTCCTCAGCTGGTACCAGGTCCGCTGATCACCAGAACCCCATTACCTATCTGCTTGAGCAGCTAGCTCACAGGTTCACTTGCCCCATCCATCACATGCCACCCTGCTTGTGCATCCTTTTGTGCCAAGACCAACTGCTGGTCTGGTACGCCATTTAGGAGATGGCTTGAGGTAGGTGGGTAAGCCTCATTTGTAATATAGCACCACATCCTTGACAATGTCACAAAGTGCATCGCTTTCCTAAGAGCCAACCAGACTACCCTTTCAAGCCGGGCTGCTTAATGACTCTATGCTCCTGTCCAAAGTCTTGTTTGTGGCCCACGCCATCGCTTTTCCCCCTCTTTCTTCAACTCTTTGTACGCCCTCCTACAAGGGTGGCTTTGGCTAGGCCGCCCTCATCCTGTACGCCTGGATGTCATGTTTGGTCCTCGCCATAGTGATGGTATGGACCTGCTCAACTTGAGGCCCATTCCACAAAAATACTTGGCACCTGGGTCGCTACAGTCACCAACCCCACACTCCCAGCCCAACACTGTTCACGCACAGCTTGTTTCAACTTTTCTGCGCCCTTGCCCTCCACAATCCTACCAACCCCCATTCTCTGTTTTACTATCTTGCCTCTCATCTCTTTGCTGTGGTCCCGCATGGGACACTGGACCACTTTAAACGCACTTCTCCTCTCTATGCGTATCACGGAGTGGAGAATCAGCATCAGTGGATACACCGCCCAGAGGGGTCGACCTACTTCCTGTTTCAAACAAGAAGTCTGGGCCAAGTTATTTTAAACAACATGGTACCCCAACGTCCCCACCTCATTGTCATGTGGACTATCTTGACATGCTCAACATACCATACTCTTTGGAGACCCAGAAGCACACTTGACATTACACTCACCATCCTCTTTTACATCCTTAGATCACGCCCATGTGTGGAGATGTCTTATAAAGGTATACTTCATGGCTGAGCGGTCCAATGCTTCACAATTTTCATGCATTGTATGCGGTCAATATGGGTCATTAGTACATTGCTTGGAAAATTGCCCACCATCACAAGCGATTTGGCGGAACGTTATGCGCCTCTTTTTCCAGGAGTGTGATCAGGATTTCAGCCTGTTCAAAAACATCTTCGCTTTTTCCATGACCTCCCAATCCACCCTTTGCTCTGCGCCTTAATTGTTGTAATAGTGCTATGGATGATCCACACTGTTGTCCTTGATGAACTGTCTGGCACTACCCCAAACCTCCATGAAGCTGGGCGTCGCTTACACTACCACCTCAAGGATCACTTACAAGCTTGACTGTTTGGCCATCTGCCCTCCCACCAACGCCAGTTGGTGTCATCCTGGTTCCCCATCTGGTTCCTCTAGTCGAACCCTTTCATTCATTTGTGTGAAGTTTTGGCCCAGGTCTCCCTTGTCACTCCCCCTCTTACTTCCACTGGCAGTCCCACTGGGAATAGGAGGTAGCCTCATCTGCTCTGGGGTGCCCCTCGTTTTTGGCATTTAGTAGTTGGAGTTTATCAGAAGTGTCCGTCCCATAGTCAGCCTTCCTTAATAAAAACTTAAATTGTTATAGTTGTTATTGTAATTAATATCACAGTCTAATTCTATAAGAAAACTTGCATAACTATTGGGGTGGCAAGCCCACGTCCAAACCCACGTAATAGTAGAGCACAACACTGGATAGGTTGAGATATGCGTATAATTTACATATCAACACTGAGAGTTCTGGCTAAGGAAAGGGATATAATAACGGTTGAGGTTCCTGATACCTTGCTCATCATTTGATATAATGCAAACCTAAACCAAAAAAGTTGTCTTAATTGTTCAGCAGAGTAGATTGCTTAAAATTCTGAAATTTAAAACACAAACAATATAAAAAAGTGAAGTTTAAATTTTTCTGACTCTTTCATTACAAAAATATCACTTTTAAAGCAATATAACCACAAAATATAGCCCAACAGGCCAAGGTTCAGGAGATATTCATATGCCTCTAGTCTTTTTCATCAGAAAGGCTTCACAGGGCTGCAATTAAATGTTGGATTTCCAACCCTCGCTCTAATGCAGACCAATGTATGGCAGGCAACTATGCTACGCTTGCCTTTAGTCACCCATGCCTGCTGCTAGATGGGATTTTGCCCTTGCAGCGGCCTATGATCCTAATTTGGAGAGGGTTTCGGGCACCAATGGGTCCTGGTCACTCCAGTTATCCTTTTATGACACCTTGATAGTAATGCAAATGCAATGCGGCATTCTAGAACTTAATTTTTTCTTCTCCTTCCAACACAAAGTTTATAAGATCTAAAAAAATCAAAAAAGTGACTCACAAGTGGGGGTCTTATAGCATGCAATATGGGCTTTATTTCAGAGAAATAATGAGGATTTCAAGTGAGGAAAGAGGAACAACCCTCAACAAATAAATTATAGAAAACAAGAGCTACATAAATTATTAGTAATCTAGGCGTCAAAGCCTAAAAAATGCCAGTGTCCCAGCAACTTCAAGCTGGTGGATTGGGAGCTTAAACTCTAAATAATACATCAGAAAAAAGTATCATTTATAATTTTTTTAAAAATAAATTGACTTGTCACTTAAGTCTTATAAGAGATTTGATGCAATCATCATAACTTATTTCCTAAGTATCAACCCTGTAAAAAACCATGTATACTCACTAATTGTTACATCACCTCTTCAAAAGCAAAAATTCTAGAGAACCTAACCAGGATTGTTAAAACAGGAAATTGTGTTCAAGTGATATTCTAATTTTGACTTTAAGGAAGATGAGCCTGAAGAGAATCAATTAAAAATCCAGACGTCGAGATCTGATATGAATGGATAATAAGCTATAGTTCCAGAAGATCATATTTGGGAGTCAAGGTGAGCCTCAAGATTGAGTGATTGATTATGTCTATGCAAGGTTTATTCTTTCAAATAAATAATGGTTTGGCAAATTAGGGGGATTACACTGAAGCCTCAATGTTTGTCTGAAACCCCTAGATTGTAGCAAATAGAGATTTACTAAGAAGATCATGTTGAATCTGCTGAGGGATACTGAGGATTAAAAGTTAAGCATGAGAGTGAGAAGGAGGAGGTTTTTTATAAAGAAAGAGAGTAGTAAGAAGTCTAACATAATTAGCAGTTAAGTTGTTTAATGAATAAATTGGTATAGTCGGGACAATAGATCCTTTTTAAATACTTTATTATTATTATTACCAAGGGCCAGTAATCATCATATTTCTCGACCATTGCTCAGTTGGTTTACCTGTTCAACCAGTTTGGCGGAATCAACCTAACCCACCAAAAGTTACACCAGGGTTTCTAAAAGCATTAACATACCCTCTGGAGGTCTCCTGGTGGTCTCAAGTAGCCTCAACTGTCAGCAGTACAACTGGCGACGCCTAAAATTTTCATCCTACTCTCTGGAAGCCCAACAAAGATAGAGAATAATTCTTACAAATTAAAAGACAATGATTAGGAAATTGCTGCTGAGTTGTCCTGAGGGCTTCTTGGTAAGCACAACCCGCCAAGGAAAAGGGGCTTAAAATGATGTTATAACAAGTTTCCCAAGACTTCACTAGCCAATTAACATAATACAAACCTAAGCCAAAAGAGAATTTCCTTAATTGCTTGGTGGAGTGGGTTGCACAATCCCAGAACATATGATGCACCATTACCAAAAAGGTAAGTTCAAATCCCGCTAAGATTGGGCGTACCAAAGATATTGCATGCAGAGAGATATAAACACAAAATATACCCCAACACAATAAGGTGTGGCAGATGTTCATATATGCTGCTGGTCCTTGTCGCATGGTGTTTTTTCATGGAAATGAAAATAACATTGAGACTGGCGTACCAGTCAGGGTGCATGAGCACCCATAAAGAAACCCAGCATGCTGGAACATTGCCATCCAAATGACTTGATAGCGAGTTAAAATAGAAGTGAATTGAGAGCAGTAGCAACAATCACCATAGCCAACATCCCAACTAACAACCAGACTTTGGCTACTGGGGTGGCAGCGGGTTTCACTGTAGACAATTCTTCAGGAACCACGGAGGGTCTGAGATGCACTGATGAACCACTAGGTGTAGACCAAGTGGATAGGTCACAAACCTCGCCATCAAGGAGAGATAATCTTCAATAACAATGGGATGTCTCAATGCCAGAGGGTGTCTACAAGGGGTATAACCCCAACAGGCCACTTGCACAGTAATCCCATTCAATAAAAGGTGGTAGAAGCGTCATAATAATTGCCTCTAGGGATTATTAATTGTGCAACCCTGAAAAACAGTTTTGGGTAGCGGCAGTGACAAACACAGAAAGAAAATGAATAACTGAAGATTATAATTGATTAAGGGGTTTTGTTTATTGCAAAAAAATTAAGAATTGACTGACAACCATACCAAGAGGGATGGTTACTCTAAGGCCTCAGGGCTTGAGTATTAAGTTGGAATGCATGAATAAAGTGATCATGATTATATTTTTGGTGGAATGAGATCTCTCAACTAAGTTGACACCAAAAGACATTCTTCTGGCTTCTAATTCTTTCTTGAACTCGCCACTAAATTGCTCTCCCACTATGATTTTGCTTAGTTTGGAAATGCTTTGTTTAGTAGGCAACTGGTAGCACCCATGGTCAGGCCACAGAGGCCCAGTTCCATTAAGTATGAAATAAATTTTTTACCAAAGATTTTGCTTAGATTGATCCCTCAATTTATTCAGAATTTTTGCCCCTTTTTCATAACTTGAAATTGTTGTTGGATTTGTACCCCAGTTGATTTTAGATTTTCGCCTCTTTGTCAGACCCTAGGTTGTTACTGGGGATAGTGCTCACCATTGCCCTTCAGCCAGAGTGTTTTCAATACCAGAATCTCCACGCACATCCACTAATCCTCTGGAGTAGTTTTTACGTAGTCAGATGGGGGAAAGGGGGAAGCCTCAAGGGGGTACGCCATTACCCTCCTCTCATCCACTACATAGCTAAATTGCCTTGGGTGATGAAGGGTATGGCTGCCTTCTTGGCCCTCTTTTTAGCGCAAAATGGAAATGCCTTATGGTTGAGTCACAGGGGGTACTCTCCTGGACTTACAGGCTTCTCAGGGCTGTGCTTAAATGGCGCATTACCAACCTTGGCTCTATTGAAGACCAAGATATAGTGATTATCACGCCACGCCTGCCTCTAATTATCCATGCCTGCCACTAAATGGCCTAATGCCCTCACAACGGCCTAAGGCTCCTTCTTGGAAAGTGTTCCAGGAACCCATAAGTTCTTGTTAATCAGTTTATCTTGTCAATACATCTTGATCACAGTGCATAAACGCTAACAGGGTGTTCTAAAATTGGTTCATCTCCAACTGCAAACCATGTAAAGTTGATAAATTCTAGAAAAAATATATTTAAAACATGGCTCTCAAAGTGGTGGTTAGCCTGGCATGGTATTTCCTGCTTCCACTCTAGTGCAGGTTTTGTCTAACACATGTTCAAAACCTGTACTGGCTATAAAACTTGGCGTGGTATATTTGTCTCAAGGTTGACCCACCCCAATTACTTTAAAATAGTGACTTCCAATTGGGTGTCCCAACTAATTAAAATGGATTCTATTTCAGAGAAACAACAAAAATTTCATGTGAGGAAAGGGAGAAAAACCCTCAAATGATGGAAAGTAGCCCAAAAAGAGCTACACATTTTATAAGTTTTTAGGCATTAAAGTCTAATGAACGTTAGCATCTCAGCAACCGTTAACTGGGGGATTGGGGGACTAATGTTATAAATCCGTTGGAAAAAGATGTACTTTTTTAGATCAATCCATATTTTTATCAACTAGACAATTACGTTTTGTCAAAGAATTAGATTGCAATTTTTGGCATAAGGATTTTGAGTACCAACCTCAGGAAATACTATGTACAATTGTTAACTGTTACACATATGCACACAAAATTAGTGCTAAGTGCCATTATTTCAATGCTAAATCTAGCGCTGCGGCATCTGCGGCCTCATTTTAGCTATAATGAGATTTGGCGAAAATTCCAAAGTAAATTAAAATAAGGTTTATTTAAATTGAAAAATGCTAGATATTTTGGGAGAGGATACTGCTTATACTGGAAATCTCTAGAGGGTAGTTAATAAGTTTGAAAAGACGTACTATAAACTTAAATGTTGTAAATTACTTTAAGGATTGGATGCCAATAATAGAGAAACTATTAGCCTGCGGATAAATGTTGCCAAATTCCCTTTAATTAGCTTTTCATTTTGATAATCAAAAGTATTAGGATCTAATGCTGATATAAAAATGGAAAAGATCAAAGGTAATTTATCACTAATTTAGGCTGCATATATGAAGGTATTTCCTGCACTTGCTTTAATTGGGAGTTGATGCACTCATCTTTAATCATATCATTTAATAACTAGTTCAAGGCTTAATTTGCCTTAGTAGTGCGAATTATGAGATCAATGTCTCAACCAGGAAAACCTGGATCATTACATCACCCTCAATAAATTGTGTCCTTCTAGATAAAGAATGCCTTATATCATCAGGGAAATATGGGTAGTCATCAACTGATTACCAAGTAACTTTTTTAATGATAAATACTGGCCACTTAACCAGGTAAAAATTGCCCCTAAGGATCCTGGGCTCAATGATAGCTTCACCTTTATATCACGTTTCATCAGGGTTTCTGAACGAACTGGGGCCTGGTTTGTATACAAAATGTTCTTCGTATTTTCTCAATTGGAATACATGGAATATTGGATAACGCATGAACCTTTTGGTCTTTTTCTTTTAAAAGCGGAGTCATTAATTTGATGCAGCGCCTTGTGGAGGCCAAGGGTAAGAGGAACCAACTTATGACACTCAACAGGAATAGAGTAATGTTTGGCACTTATGAGAGCCATTGTCAGAATTCCTAAACAAGATTAAATATTCAAGTGTATCTGATGAAGGGAATCGAACCCAATAAAAAGATATGTTCAAAACTATTGTCAGGGATAATCCCCAACAAAAATCAAAGCCTTTTTATTTAAGGGTCCAACACCAACTTGTACAAACAAAAACTAATCAACCAAAATCTCCTTTATTGGAGTTCAAACCTGATTTATACAGCGATTGGATCCTGTTCATCATAAGTGACCAGAATGCCACATAATCCCCAATTGGTAATAAGTATAGAACTTGGCTCAGAAACGCTTGGAGATTTATCCAAGAAAAAAACCTTGATAACCAAGCTAATCTTGTTTCTAAACGGTTAAAATTTACTCTCTTTTTGCATTTAGTAATTTGGCTTAACTCTATTAACTTAGGGACGAAAACATCTTTAGGATTTTACTCAAGAAATTTCATCCTGAATGAAGACCTTTCATTAAAATAAAGTTAGACTTATAATCCAAAACCCAAGAACTTCAGGTCTCCTAGCCTCAATTATAAAGGACGAGTGGTTTAATACCCCCTTTATCATGATAGCCATTTTTCCTTCCTTGTACACATTTAGGTCAGGGCAGCGAGCGTCATCCTTAACTTTCTAGTCTTCCATGGCCTTAGTTAAGTAAGAATTCAAGGTAACAATGTTTGACTAAATGTCAGTGTTATAATTTCAGCAATATATCATAGATAAGCTGAAAGGGTTTAGCACATGGTTAAGCCCATTGAGCAATAGTAAGGACAATATGGAGATCGCTAGTCCTCAAACCACACTTTAAAATAAATATAATAAATAGGAGAAATTGCCCCAACAACACTTCTTTATTCAAACTTCAATATTTACAGTAGACGCTCGCTGCTCCGCTCTCTCTTTTCTATTAAAAATCCTCCTGTTTCAATCTTCTCAACTTTCTTTTATCTCAGTGACTTTGGTTGATACCAATGCTTCAGGCTTAGACTATTCGTTTCTGCCATATTACCATTGGTTCTAGAAGTCTCTACTGTTTATTAAATTCACAATCGCCTTAGATTGAGGCGATCTACCAATTATTTGCCATACATTTACCTTACCTTATTGCCTGATTTGAGAAATCCACTAAATATTTGTTCAAAGCTTGTTATTGTCCTATCGCCTTATGTCAAGGCTATCTCATGCATATAATCAAACTAATAAGTTCACCAATCTCAGCCATTCAACCATAATTACTTAGGGCTTACCATCCAGTCATAGCTGAATCTCAACATCATTCTCTGACTGGATGATAAGTTTCCTATTGTTGTAGATTAAAAAAACCTAGCGTGTACTTGGTTAATGATCTGACTGCTTGTGGGGGCCTTGATAGTATAAGCAACAACGCCTGTTTTTTCAATTATCTCAAATAGACCGATACAGTTGCTGGCCAATTTGTGCTCTGACCAAACTCGTGTTAGTCATAGAATAGAACCATGTCCTCATCTAAGAACTGAGCTAGCTCGCTACGCCATACCTGATCAGCAGCCTGATTATTTATCTTTTTGGCAAAAATGAATTAGTATGCTTTATTTTCAGCTTAGTCAATGTATTCATTAGATTGATCAAGTAGCATTGTGGGTCCATTTCAAAGATATCTTCCTAGCAGGCAAAGAGCAGTGCTGGAAGAGCTGGGTGTCATCCATATAGTAACTGGAAGGGACTTTTACCTGTGGCAGAATGATAACTAATATTGTAAGCAAAGACGGTGGTAGAAAGGAGGAACTCCAATCTGAAGGTCAATATGCTACTAATTTGTGAAGTATGTTCACATATTTTCCCATTAACTCGCTCAACCATCCCATTGGATTCTGGGTGATATGGGGTCATCAATACTCGTGGATGGTAAAAAAACTAGGTTCTTAATAAACTAAAAATTCCCAGGATGGTTAAATGCATAGGTTCAATGTGTGCAATCCTCACGTTGCCTGATGATATATATAAGATTGATAATAGTATTAAGATTATTATCTGTAGTTGAATAGATCACTAGTGTTAGGTCCAACGCTTGACCAGTATTCCTCCTCATAATACTCCAGATGTCCTCAGTAGGGATTAATTCCCTTATCCGCCTAACTTGATCCACGCTCAGATCCTCGTTTATGCCTTTCTCTGGTGACACACAGTCATCAGCATTTTTGCCTCAGCTCAGCTTGAATTTCAGGATCCTCAATCCTTACTCTTTAACCTATTAGAGAGTCTCTAATTAAAGCACACAGCAATAATTTCCTTGAAGATGAATAGAACTTTTAATAAATTCTGCTAAAGTATATTTTGATAATTTTAATAGTTTACCCAAGTTTTTTATTAAGTGAATTCTAAAGGGAATCAATATAGGCAATTCAGCGCCCAACCTTGTTTGCGCCTCAGCAATGAAACGGCAGCCGTTGCCATTGAATTACCTTTCATTGTCTCATCAGCAATGTCTTCCCCATCCTGGTTAGGATTCTATCATTGAAAATCCTCAAGACCAATAATGGAAAGAGTCAGAAAAGTGTCTTTAACATTTTCTACTTAATCTCAGCAAACCAATCATATTTGGCAAGCGACCTACTTAGGTAATGGGTTTTTTTACCCAATAAGGCAGGTCACAAACCAATTGATCAATTTGCTAGTTGCAGGCAGCATCACTCGCTTCACAACTTGATCCTTAAATTCCCAATTGGTCAGTGATGAAACCTGGCCAATCTCAATTTGTACGCCAGATAGTTAATCGTTGATCAACTATCAAATGCCCCATTTTGTCAGCCACTCTGCCCAATGAGATCTTAAGCACTCACCCGGATTAATTATCAAAAGATCTGAACCAGGCGATTTAACTAAAATTTACTGAACATTGATAACCCAAAATAGGGTCAACCAATATCCAATTCACTCCCTATAGGGAATTTCCCTAACAACCTATGGTAATCTAGATGACTGGAAATGTGGGCAAAAATCCCAACACATCCCCCTCTTGCCTAGATTTTTAGCAAGAAAAGAATTGGGACAGAAGAATACCACTTTGGACACCAGGTCAAATACTTCTTGGGTTCAAGAAGACTATGGTCAATCTATACTAAACGCTGCTCAAGACAATCTTCATCATGAGGCTCTCTTCCTCTTCCTCCTTGCTACCTCCTATTCAGAGTGTGGTCCCATGACCTTATGTCATACCAGGCTGATCGATTTACTTGTGATGATATTAATCCTGGGATTCAATTTTCCCTCATCTAGGCATATGAAACACTGTCATATTCAGGATGTATGGTCCAGCATCCTCGATTCCCTGATTTTCCTCCTTGTCCTTGACAGGAGATTCTTGTTTTTGATGTTTATTTCATGGTGCAATTATATATGCTCTTTTATATACACCCTTGTTATTTTCTCATAATAATCTCTTGGCTCATATCATTCAAAATCTTCTCTGGAGAGATCATCTCATTAATTTTGAGACTAACTTTCCTAAAATTAGAGCCTAATTGGTTCCAGAGTGTATTTTTTTGACTATCAGAAAAGTCTGAAATCCCCCTTATGTCCAGTGTTCTTGACGAAGCCCATTGGTAAGCGCTCAAGACCAATTTTCTGGCTCCAGTGCCTTATCAGGATTAATCGGGGTTTTATTTGCCAACTTCTTCTTCTTGTTCCGCTGCTTCCCTCCCCAATCTGGGGTATTGCATTTTGCAAGTACCAACATTTCCATTTTTCCCTTAGTTGCATTTTCACAGAGATCTGCCTCCGCTTAACAAACTTATCTTCAAAGAGGTCTAGCTTTTGCTAGCTCTGATCTTACTTAGATTGTGTTATTTATTTACTCCTACTGTGTTCCATCTTATCTCCCCCAAGAGGCAACATAAGTAGAATCATCCCTGAGTTGAGGATAATCAATAAAAATTATAAAAATATATCTTTTTTTCTGTGTTTTTTAATAAAATTTCCTATATTTTTATCAATTTTTTATTCTTTGACTTTTTTTCTATGAGACTTGCCCTCCACTCAGTTCTGTGGTCCATTTTTTATTTATTCCCCCAAACTGGTTCCTAGGTATACTTTGGACCTGTCAGTTTTCTATGGTTCAGAGTTCTTATTTTTTAAGACTTAACCATCTAGTTTGGTTAAGTGGTCGTTTTTTCAGACTTAACCAAATCATCAGGACATAACCATTGTTATAGTTCAGCAATCCCTTGGGAACATTTTTTCTTTATTTTTTTCATTGATCTACCACTTTAAGTACTTAGCATGGACTTGATTACTATCGTTCCATATGAGAGGTTCTTGATGGAATAGGCATCCATCACCTTCTTGGCAATAATCTCAAATGGACCTGACCACAATGCGAATATAGTTTGTTTCTTCTCCTAAAACATGTGTATCACAATAGGCAACTCTTTCTCATATTCAGTATTCTGTTAAGGCCGGTCAATTCTTATCATCTGTAAAATTTTCTCTGATCCTTTTCTTTAAGGGCATATAAAATGCTTATGATTGAATTTTGATAAGGATATTTGATAATTGGTTCAGGTACTTCTCAGCACTCATCCCTGAGGTTGGTTTCTCCACCAAATATAAAATTGGCAACAACGCGGCTTTTCTTCCAAATAGTAACTCAAAAGTCATTTTTCCCATTGCTGTATGATGACTTATGTTGTAGACAAACATCACAAAATTAAGGTATGTTCCCCCACGTGGAAGTTCTCCCTGTGACCAGCTTCCTCAGCGTTGCAGCCAGAATTCCATTAACTGTTATACCAGTCCATTTATCTTAATCCAGTATGGTACAGACATGACTCCCCCAATCCCCATTACTTCATCTAATTGCAGGATCACATGAGATATGAAATTTGTTCCATTATCGCTCAGAAAGACCTTCAGGCATCCATGTCAGTATACTACTTGATCCAAAATAAACTTAGCAGTACTGGTAGCATCTACTTTTACAATGGCTTTCATCTCAACCCATATCATCAGATGGTCAATTGCAACTATGATGTATTTAACTTCCCCTGTGCTCATCATCAATGGTCTCATCATTTCAATGAACACCATATGCCAAGCAAATACAGGGCAGATTAGTCAGTATCAATTCATGTTCTTGTGTGGCTTGTGCAACTGGCACTCCACACAACAAGCCAGATAGTCCGCTACATTGGAGTTGTTGGACTCCCAGTAGTAATACTAACAAACATAATCAGTTGTCTTCCTCAGGCCTCCATGCCCAACAACCTTATGAGCAGCTTAAACAATAGCCGCTTGTTTTAATGGCTTTTGGAATAGTAATCATTTCCCATCAATCATCTTGAAAACTTTTCCATCCATGGTCTTGTTGTTTTCCATCGCATTTCAAAGTGCACCTTAAATTTCTCGGGGCTCATTCCTGGTTTCTCCATCAACCATTCTCTGGAATAGCTCATCCACTTGTGGGTATACCACATGGACCACTGATAACCGCAAAAAGCTATTCACATTCTGATGAGAAGCTCCAGCTTGGTGGAATATCTCAAAATTGTAAGCCTGTAGCTCTAGTGCCCAACGGGCCAATTGTCTTCTGGCTCTCTTAAATTGTTTAGCCAAAGCAACGAGGAGTGGTCCATCACCACTTTGAAGTGTGTTCCATAAATATACACCCAAAACTGTCTATGGGCGTAATAACTGAAAGTCATTCACGCTCAGTTACAGTGTAATTCCTCTCAGCGGCTGAGAATGTCTGACTCACATATGCCATTGGATGTTCATTTCCAAGTTCATCTACTTGGCTCAGTACGGCGCTGATCGCCATTAATGAAGCATTAGTTTGTATTATAATTTTTCAATTGAAATTAGATTATTTCAAAGTCGGAGAATCTATTAAGTATTGGCATAATTCAATAAAGGAACTCTGGGTCTTCACTACAAATGAATCCTTTTTTGGATCCTTCAGCAAATAAAAGAGGGTCTTGGCAATTCTTGCAAAATCCTGAATGAATGTTCTATAGTATCTGACCATTCCAATGAACACTTGGATATCTTGGACACTCCTTGGTACAGCTATTCACTCTATGGCTTTGATTTTTGGGCTTGCGGCTGCAGTCCACAAAAGTTGTTAATAGATCCCAGATATTATATCTCTTTTTGAAGAAGTGACACTTCCTCAGATTGATCTTCAGGTTGGCCACGGAAAGTCACTTGAAACCTTCCTCCAAGTGGTGCAAATGGTCAGTAAATGTCCTACTGAACACATTTATATCGTCCAAGTAAACAAGGACGCATACCAATTTCAGGTCATTTAGTATGGCGTCCATGGCCTTCTGGAACGTCTCAGGAACATTGTTAGACCCTGGGGCATCCTCGTCAGTTGATAAAGCTCCTGTGCAGTGATAATTGCGCATTTCTCTTGGTCTTATATTATGAAAATTGATTTGCCAATAATTCAATATTAGATCCAATGAAGAGAAAGACTTCGCTTCTCCCAATTGATCTAATGCATCATCAATTATTGGTAGTAGTAAGAGCCCTTCTTCATAATCTTTTTCAGCTTCTGATTATTGATCACCACCTTATTAGAGCCATCTTTCTTCTTCATGATTAGGATAGGGCTCACCCAGGGACTTGATATGGATCTAGAAGCCCATGCTTCACTAGTTTATTGATTTCTTCCTCCACTACCACTTCAGCCACCTTCAACTGTTGAATTGATCTCATTCTTATTGGCAAATCTCCCAGTTTCAACCTTTTGGATGACATTCCTCACACACCCACAGCATGGTCATTCTATACAAATACTTCCCAATACTTGTCAAATAGCTCAAGCACCTCTTCCTGCTGTCTGTCCTTCAGACCAGCGAGTTTCTCTCAATTGACCCATTAAATTGATACTTTTGGTTGTCCATGCCAGTAATCTCACTCATGTAGGCCTAAAAATTATGGACCAATAATATAAATACAAATTTTTTGTACATTTTTATCTATTTTTTGTATTTTTCTTTTGCAATGGGACTTTTAAAATACAATTAGGTTCAGGGTTTTTCTTTTCCCCTTCATCCAAACTGGGTCCTAGGTATACTCTGACCTACCAGTTTTCATGGTTCAGAATCAAATTCTCTTAAGATTTAACCAACTAATTTGGTTCAGTGGTCCTCTTTTAGGGCTTAATTAAAATCTTAGGACATGACATTTTAATGGTTCAGAGGTCCTCTGGGAGCATTATAAATTATTTTCGTTTAGATTAATACTTTCAATTTTTTAGTATTGACTTTCTTCACTATATGGCCAGCAGCACTGTTTCGTCATGTATAGGCAACACTTGCTGACTTAGGTATTACTTATAAATGTCTTCATTTATTAAGCCTTCGAATCTGACTTGTCATTTGTCCAACAGGTCCTAATCCGATTTCATAGTTTAGCAACTGATCCTTGAGACTTTATATCTCCCAAAATCGTTATTCTCATTAATTGGCAGTTCCATTCAATTGCTCTTATTGTTTCCTCTTAAAAACGATTTTTGGCATTCGTTGCCAATAAAAACAACTGAAATAAATCCATTGATAGCTCTGAAAATGATCGCTTAGTCACATGGATTAATATAGTAACATTAACTTTATTGAATTTATTCTTGAATTGATGATCTTTGAGTTATGAAAGCCTAAAGGGCTCCTAGTGTGGGTAACTATTGCGGGATGAAGGCCTGGGGTAATGCCCCCCACCACATTAGGACTGCGCGAAACTAAGCACCACTTAAAATGTGGGCTCAACCGCAATTGGGAGTAGCTCATGCTACCCCATAAACTGACATATGCCCGCCCTGTTTAAGTACTGGGCAGCTAGTCTGCACCAGCCAGGACAGGCCATATGCCTCTCATCCTCCTTGTGGGGGACAAGACCTGATGAACCCCAGGTTTAAGGCCCCTGAGGGGGAGAAGCCGAAGCCTTCACCTTTGTCACCTGCTTTTTTAGCGGAGTTATGCTCTCTGGCCCCTTTTTGTCCAAGAAGACTTGGAGTCCTTTCAGATCAGCCTTAATTTACTTGCATGATCCATTTTTCTACCAGCTGGCTCATGCTGACTGAACTGGCAGCTAGCCGAGCTTCAGGCCACCTCAGCAAACTGCAGCATTTATTGTAGGCAGGTGCACCAAAGCGCAGCCAACCAGAATTGTTCATCCCTTGTCCTGGGGTCTGCATCCGCGCAACCCCATCTTGTGGGGAGGCCGTTTGACAGGCGCCCTGTCTGACTTGTACCCCCTTCCTGCCCATATTCTCCCCTCAGGGAGTGGTAGACACCCACAAGAACAGGGCAGCACAGTCATCACTACCATCCCGCACTTCTTTTCAGCCACTACAGGACCTGACCAACGTGCCTCTCTGGGTTCTGGTGTTAGCTACACACCCATGTTTCCACAGGCTTTCCCCAATTGCACCACGCAGAGGCCCCAGCTTTCCCTAACTAGCTCACCTGAATTGATGATCTTCATCTCCAGCATTTTCTGCCTCATTGATTAAATATTATTGGGTCAAAATATTTCTTCTATTATCTTGGATCAATCATTTCCTTTTTTGACCTCATACTCTTCATTGGTATTGTAATACAATACTCTGAATTGATTGCCTTCCATATCAATTCCATCCAATATCTCATCTAGTTTCTCATCCAACACCTCGCTCCTTGAGAATATTTCAAGCGGACCCATTTTCAACCTGAGTTGGCCCTGCTTATCCTCAGGACTATATCAAGCGAACTCAATTTCAACCTGAGTTGGCCCTGCTGATAATCTTCATCTTAAGTAGATGTCTGGTGGAACAGGTTTTCTTGCAGCTCTAGAATGTTTCATATTTAGGTTGCAAGTCCTTTTCCCAAATCTTGAGTATTTTCTTTGGCATGATTTGTCGCATAGGAGTCACATTCACATGTCTTTTTTAGCACTAGGTTCCACATGTCCAATTCTTCAATTCTTTGATATGAAACAATAGTTGCTCCACATCTGAGCTGAGTGAACGCAATTGAACTGGTCCACTTCACGTTCAGTCTTCAATAATAAAACTTCTCAGACTAATTATCCGTTTTCTTCTCCAATGATGTTACTTTCCCTAGTAACTCATTTCCAAAACTGGAAGCATCATCTACTCCTTTTTTATATTACATCTTGATTAGCATATCCTACTCAACTACACCCCTGTAGTGAGCAACAATTGTTAAAATTCTAGAAACTATTGGCCCCAGTATTGAGAAACAATTGTTTAAATCCTAGGTTCTTCAGTGATTGATAGTTCCCAGGATGGTTAGTTGCACAGGTTCAATGGGTATAATCCTCACATTTCCTGATGATATATATATATATATATATATGATAATAGTATGAAGACTATTATCTGTAGTTGAATAGATCACTAGTGTTAGGTCCAACGCTCGATCAGTATTCCTCCTTAAAATACTCTAGATGTCCTTATTAAGGATTTGTTCCCTTATCCTCCTAACTTGATCCACTCTCAGATCCTTGTTTATGGCCTCTCTCTGGTGACACACAGTTCGCAGCAATTCCTTTCTCAGCTCAGCTTTTACTCTCAGGATCCTTGATCCTTACTTTTTATCCTAATAAAGACTCTTTAATTAAAGCACACAGCAACAATCCCCTTGAAAATGAATAGAATAAATAATGAATTCTGCTAAAGTATATTCTGAGAATATTTAATTTTTTAACCCAAGATTTTTATTAGGTGAATTCTCAGGGGATTTATAGTGGGAATTTGGCGCCCAACCCTTGGTTGGCGCCTCAGCAATGAAATGGCTTCCGTTACCTTTGAATTACCCTTCATTGTCTCATCAGCGATGGTCTTTCCCATTCTGGTTAGGATTCTGTCATTGGACATCCTCGAGACCTAAAATGAAAAAGAGTCAGAAAATTTGTCCCTAACATTTTCCTCTCAATCCCAGCGAACCAGCCATATTTGGCAAGCGACCTGCTTAGTTAATGGGTTTTTTTACCCGTTAAGGCAGGTCACAAACCATTTGATCAATTTGCTAGTTGCAGTCAGCATCACTCGCTTCAAATCTTGATCTTTAAATTCCTAATTGGTCAGTGATAAAACTTGACCAATCCCAATTGATACACCAGATAGTTAATCATCAATCAAATATCAGATGCCCCATTTTGTCATCCACTCTACCCGATGAGATCTTAAGCACACACCCAAATTAATACCTGATGAATTCAAACCAGGAAAATTGCCTAAAAATTCCCCTGAACATTGTTAACCCAAAATTGAGTTCAACTGATATCCAATATACTCACTATAGGAATTATCCCCTAGCTACCCAATGTAATCTAGACGGCTGGAAATGTGGGGAAAAATCCCAACAGATGGCCATCAGATTATTTATTTTGGGAAAGATGTGGGAAGTGAAGTTAGTTCCATTATTGGTAAGGATGGACTGAGAGCAGCCACGTTGCAAATAACACATTCCATGATGAACTTGGCCACTGTGACTGGCACCAAATTCATGATAGCCCATGCTTCTACCCACTTGGTCAAGTGGTCAATTGCCACCAGAATGTATTTGGACAGGTTAGCTCCTATTGACTGAGGACCAACGACATCAAGGAAACCGTCTGCTAAACAAAATATGGTTTCACTAACCAGTACTAAGTCTTCTGGATGAACAGTTTTTCTCTTGGCACTGGTGGCAGCAGGAAATGGTTTCAAGCAGTCGAATTTCATGATCTCCCTTTAGTACTGAGGTCACTTCAATTCCAGGGTCTTACATACTCCACCATGTCCAACTTCTCGGTGTGCGCTCATGATAAATTTGGTTTGGTGGAAGGCCTTGAGATACTCACAGTATTGTCCCTATCCGCTTTTACAATTCACCATTCTTCTGGAACGTATTGGCCCTTATTCAACCTAATATCTTAGTAACTTGGGGCGGTTCATCATCATATTTTCCGCTGAGCATTTTGTCATAAATTATGTCAAAGAGATCCGCCATAATGCAATGGTTGGCAATCTCAATAAGTAATCTGTGTTTTTACATTTTGCTCCAGGTCAGTGGGAAATTTCAAAGTCATAAGCCTGAAGCTTAAGAGCCCATTGGGCTAGACGCCCCTAAGGCTCTTTGAGATTCTGCAACCAGCGTAACAAAGCATGACCCATTACAACTTTAAACTTTACCCCATGCAGATATAAACTGAATTGCTTGTATGCATAAATCGATGCTAAGCACTCCCTCTTGATTAGTCTGTAATTGCGTTCGTGGCAGTTTAAGCTATGACTGCATTACTCAACCAGATGCTCCTCCCCTCATCATCTTTTTTTGATAGCACTGCTTCAACGATGGAAAGAAATGCATCTATCTGAGCTATAAATTCCTTAAAAAATTTGGGTAGTGTAGCGCCGTTGCATTGATTAATGCTGTCTGAAGCACATCAAAAAGTGTTGATGGCATTTTATCAATTCAAACACAGCATTCTTTTTTAACAACTCAAAGAGCGGGTACCCAATACAGTTGAAGTTAGGGATGAAGTGCCAGTAGTAACCCACCATCCACAAAAATACTTGTATGTCGCACTTACTGCTTGGCTGAGTCATTTTTTTATAGCCTCCACCTTTGCTGGCTGAGGTTTAAGCCCATTCGCATCTACCACAAACCCAAGGTACTCCAGTTGATCCTTAGAAAAGTGGCAAGTGTGGGGCTTGATATAAACGTTGGCCTCGGAAAGCTGGCGGAAGCCTCCTCTAAATGAGTAAGATTCTCAGAGAAAGTTTAAGTGAAGACATTGATATTATCAGGGTATACAAGAATGCACGACAGCTTCAGGTCAATGATAATGGTATCTATGGCTCGTTGGAACATAGCCAGGGCATTACACAGCCCTTGAGGCATCTGAGTCAGTTGAAAAGCCTCTTGGATGTGGTAATGACTCATTTCTCCTGTTCCACTCCGGGCAACTCGATCTGAAAGTACCCTGATATCAAATCTATTGCTGAGAAGTAATTAGCTCCCCCTAGCCAATCCAAAGCATTGTCAATACACAACAATTGGTAAAAGTCCTTCTTGGTGATGCTGTTGAGCTTCTGGTAGTCTATTACTACCCGATTTTGTGTCATCCTATACTACAATAAGAACGGGAGAATCCCATGGATTTTTTGATGGTTTAAGCATCCTTTGCTCCAGTCACTTTTTGATCTCTGTTTCTAATTCATCAGCTGCCCTAGACTGACGGATCAGCTGAGACCTGATGGGGAAGATCACCAGTGTTCACTTGGTGTACCACACCCAAGCGCACCCTAAGTCATGATTGTCAGCGGCAAAAATCTCCTAATGTTTTTCAAATAGATATCGCCTGATCCTTCTGTTCTTCCAATAACCTGACTAAATTTTCATGCGGCACCATCATCATTATGCTGATATGTGACTCGACCTTTAAACCAAATTCATCTAATGACCCAAAATCATGAGCCTGAAGGACCTCCTCAACAGAGATAAAGTGTAAATATGCCAATATTTGGTGTCAGCAGATATGCAATGATTCCTTTTGTATATTTACTATTAGAACCTTAACCTCCCCGTGTCTTGGTAGTATAATGCCTGGTGCCACTCGGGGCTCAAGTTGCAATTGCTAATAAGTGCCAATGACTTTCTCATAGAGTCTGGTTAGCACTTCTACCTCTAACCCAGTGTTCATTATTAATTTGTGGCTGGAGTGGATAGATATAGGACTGGAAGCTCTGAGAGGCAGCCCTTGATATTCATACATCTGATGGGGAAGGGCACAAGTCTTATTATTAGTTGAAGGTGGTGCACTTGGATCACTCCATCACTATAAGTTAGGCTGATATGCCCCATATGCACTGGATCTCTTGGCACTCCGCTAGAGGTAAAATAAACTGGGATTCGCTGCCCCATAATTTTTAAACGTCTTTTCCATCATGTCAATGACAGCACCAAAGTGTTGCATAAAAGTGGTTCCAACTAACTGGTCATAATGGATGTTTGGTAACACTATTGCCGGAGCTACAACAACAATTGGCCCAAATTGCAAGGGGAGCGCACTTTACGCTCCCTCAGAGACTGTGTTTTCCTCTTCGGAAGTACCATACGCCATGCGATCTTCTACATCTGGTTTTAATGTCAACTTTGCCACCAACTTAGAGGAAACTATATTGACTAAGGCACCCATATATATTATTGCATGGACTTGGTTTTTGGTTATAACAAGGTCAAAGTATTTACATTATGAGTAAAATGAATTTTTGAATATTTATACAAGAACATTTAGAGAGTCTCTGTCTTAAAAGAAACTCACAATCCACTCACTGACTTTGGGTATTCTTTGATAAAAGTGTCAACCAGAAGAGCGACGTTTACTCTGTGCAAGAAAATGCATCTTCAAATGGGTCCAGCTTGACAGAGGAAACTTTGTCAAACATTTGAAAAGTTTACAGATTTGGCTACACCTGAGATCCTTCCTCCGCCGCAGCCTTGGCCTGCGCTCATGTCAATGCATTCACCCCTCCAACCAGCTGCTGATAAAGGAATGTACCATTGTGTGGAGGGACTTCCATTGAATATGCGTTAATAATTTCAGGTGGGACGTTTGGGTTTGGGATAGAGGAGTTAAAGAGTCCCATCTCTACTCAATTCTGACCGTTTCCTGATAGTACTCGTCCTGCTGTAAGTAATGGACCTGACAATTGGGGAAACCTAATGCCAGGTGCCCAGGGTGACCGCATTTGAAACAATTTTCTTCATAGGCATCCATCTTTGATTATTATAAGATGGGCCATACCAAAAGGTGGACTGTGGATGATCAGCGTAAATAGTCACAGCCCAATAGTTAAACTTCTGATAGTAACTTATAGAGGGTGAGGCGCATTTTTATAATACTGAAGGGGGTTACTAGACGGACTCTGAACAGGGTAGGTTAATTCCCCCAAATAAGAAGGTTAGGTAATGGATGCTGTAGGCTACCGCTCTGTATTAGGCAGAGTAAAGGTAGCGGATAGATGGCAAATAATTTGGACAATCTTGAGCAATGGTACGTCATCCCTTAAAAATGGAGCCATAACATTCTAATGCTTACAGTATGGCTTCACCGCAGAGGTCATTAAAATTTCCACATCAGCTTCAGCAAGAGTGCATGTCCCTATTAGTACATGAGCTTCCGTTGTGAAGCAGCCTGCAAACTTAGCTAGATTCTCATTACAATGAATCCCTATAGTCAGAATATCAGCTTACCATCGCAACATCTTGGCAGTGCCTCCAAACAGCCACAGCACAATCTCCTTCACCTCCTGATATGAGAAGGAGCTGTTTGGAAGATAACAATTACTTGGTTGGTACTTCCAACATCCAGGGTGGATATCAGTAATATTGCCTTATGTCAAATAGAGGCTCCTTCTGTCACAAAATTCAATTTTTTTAAATTATCCATGTATGTTTCCATTGCAATTAATTGGAGTTAGCTTGTTGGTTCATACTTCCTCTTCCAGCTCATAATTGCAATCCTTGGGAGTTACTGATGATTTTATTGAGACTGAAAGCTGTAATATTGGCTAAGGGCTGGCTTGGAAGGGCCAGCGGCACACGTCTAATTGGCTGTTTTAAGGGTAGCTTAGATCTCCGTGGTGGGCAGGACTTCCATCACATAGGGGGTTTGTTGGGTCAGAACATAGACATCCCCCAAGCTGCCATCATGAGTTGAGCATCCACGCTGCCTGTGTGCTCAGCGAAAAGCTCTTCAGCTAGAAATCCAGTCTGGTGTTTATCATAAAATGATCCTCTTTGAGTGACCCTTTGCCCTTCCGCTTCCCAATGGAGGCAAGGCGGTTAAAAGGTAGGATTAAACTTCTGCTCCATACAGTTTAGCCGCTTAGTAGTGTCATCCAGGCGATTGGCAAGTTGTCTGTTTAGTTTCTAAGTAGCCACAACTGACTAGCCACATATTTAAGTTGATTTTTAACGTTGTCACACTCCAGAAGGGGCTCTTCTTGTTTTTTAACACTGTGTCCACAATAATAAGATTTCTGCAACTTCTTCAAGCACAGCGGATTTGTATGGTTCCTCTTTGGTGCAGGCCTGATATGCCATGGCCAGCGACTGGAGAATTTTTTTTAATTTTTGTGGTTTTTCAATGGTCCCTCTGTAGTGAGCACAACTGTTATACCTTTGGTGATATATAAGAGATACACCTAAAGGGTTTAGCACATGGTTGAGCCCATTGAGCAATAGGATGGACGATATGGAGATCGCCAGTCCTCAAAACGCACTTTAAATTAATATAATATGTAGGAGCAATTGCCTTGACACTTGTTTATTTTAACTTATATATTTACAATGGAAGATTGCTGCTCATCTCTCTCTTCCCTACTAACAATCCTCCCATTTCAACCTTCTTGTCTCGCTTATATCTCAGCAACATTGCTTAATACTGACCCTTCTGCTTATATTATTCGTTTCTGCCATATTCTCTTTGGTTCTGGAAGTCTCTACTGTTTATTAAATATAAAATCGCCTTAGTTTGAGGTGATATAACAATTATTCATCATACGTCAACCTTACCTTATTGTCTGATTTGGAGGCGATCCACTAATTATTTGTTCAAAGCTTAAATCGCCCTATCGCTTTATGTTAAGACTATCTCATCCATGTTATTAAACTTCTCAGATTGTCCAATCTCACACATTACGCTGTAAATACTTAGTGCTTATCGTCCAGTCATTAAGATCTTAACAATTGTTTATTAGGTCATCCGCAGCTGCTATGACCCAACAGGTTGTCCCTCAAACATTTGATATGTTAACCAAAGTTAGAAAAAAGGGTGGCGTACTCAAGGAAAAGTGGATGTGATTGTTATAAGCGAACTTGGCAATATGGGCAACTAGTCTAAGTGTCCTGTTGATAAGGGATGCAACAATGGAGATATTGCTTCATAATCTGGTTGACCCTTTTATGTCTTACCATCCAAATGAGGATGGTTTGCAGAGGCGTGACAAGGCCTGACATCTAATTTGCCCAGAAGGTGATTCCAAAAGCTGGATATAAATTGAGATCCCCAGTCTAAGACAACTTCCTCAGGTAGGCCATCTCTTGACAAAATCTCTTTAATAAACTTCTCTGCGGATTGTAACATGTGATGTGCTATGCAAAGGGAACAAAGTCTGTACACTTGGTAAGTTGGTCCACTACAACCATTATAACATCAAACTAAAATGACAGTGAAAAGCAGGTAGCAAAATTCATGCTATTATTAAGCAAGGGTCGAGTGGATTTATAAGCGGCATCAACTTACCCTGGGGCTTGGAACGTGAAGGTTTGGATATTATACATGTCAAGCATCCAAAGGTAAAACTTTTTTGCCATAATTTTCATTCTAGACCATGAGCCAACTCTTTTTATAAAATTCCATGGGTTTCTCTAACCAGGATGTCCAAACAAGGGATGGTCATGGTAAGCCTTGAAGATCACTTTTTCATATTCTTGAATGGCACCCAGACCTTCTCCAGATGCCAAATGATATCATCAAAAATGGTATAGATTTTGTGCGCCTCACTAAAAGAGCCTTTGGCAAGTTACTCTCTTTGATCCTTTATAAAGGAAGAACAACCTTAGTCCAGAAAAACCTTCTTCATGAAGGTTTTAGGGGAGTCTTTAATCTAAGTAAAAAGAATAGGAGAAATCATGGTGCAATTTATTGTACTCGTCTGGTTCATAGCTGAAAAAATAGGAGAGGGTCAAGGCTTAGGAGGTCTGGGATCAAGTTGTGAGTTCCAGGCTTATACCTAATCATAAAGTTTTATTGTAACATCTCCTGGCGCCAAAGAGATTGGCGTTAGCTCATTTTTTATAAACTCTTGTAGAACTTCAAAGCGTGGTGATTTACCCTTATTATAAAAGAATGGTGGGAGTACAAAAGATGGTGCTTCCATTGGATAAGTGCAGTCATGATGGCAAGGAGATCCTTGTCATAAATAGGGTACCCTATTTTTACAGAAATCGTCTTGTAGCTAAAAATCACACAAGATGATCCAAATCATCCTCACCCTTCTGTAAGACACAGAACCCAAAGCCAAATTACAGGCGTTCATATCATCAATAAAAGGGCTGTCTGGGCCAAAATGGCCCTGACAGGGGCGGCGAGCATACAAATTTTATGGCTTGGATGGTAGCTTCTTCTGAATCTCCCCAAACAAAAGGTACATGTCCAGTGAGATGGGTTAACATGTTTGTCACCCAGCGTGATTCATAGAGTTTCTCATGGGGCCCAAATGTGACAATTAACAAAATTTTGAATGCCAGGAAGCTAGAAAAAATATTAAAAATTAAAACCTATTGTCCCAATTGTCCAAAAGCACCACAAATTTGTTTGTACTATTTTAATGAATACTATAATATACTTGTAATATAAATAATATCATATCATAAATATAAATTAATAAAAAGTATATTAAAATCTATATTTTTGATAATTTTGTTTTTAATATTTTCTAAACCCAACTTCTATTAACGCAGCTAGGATTTCTGTTTTTGGTGTCTTTTTCTTACTTAGTTCTTCAGCTTGAATGGTAGTTTGGGTGGTTTTTATCACTTTCAATTTGTATTTAAGACGTCATATTTTAAATTGGCTTTAGCGATGCTAAGCCTACGAATTGTTTGTTAACACATTCATCACCCCATCACCCAGATATGGGTGATGGGCCCCCCATGGATGCATAACCATCACCCATATTTGGGCAAAATGCCGAAGAATATGTTAAATGAGTTACAGTGTCAGAAAGATCATATGAAAGCTGATGGAGGGAATCCTATTCTCAGAAAGCTACATGCTACTATTTTAACCACTGAGGATCCCATTCCCTTATTGATGACAGTTTATCATGGCAGATTTCATGTCATCATCATGGATGAAACACTCAGGAATGAGATATCTTCTCTGAAATACTCAATTTTTAAGAGCTTCAGCCTCAAATTGGCCTTGAAAATTGTTTAAAGTGTCTTACAAAACTTCTGGCGTTCTCCACCTTATGACCAGAGAAAACAAGAATATTGTCCATGCACGCCACTCAGCATTTTCCTACAAGATTCCCGGCACCTGGATGATCCTGCTTTGAAATACAGCAGACGCATTATAAGTTCTGAAGGGAATTATATTTTATTCAAAAGTGCCTAGATGACACTTAAGAACGGTGTGCTGTTGATGCTGAGGGTGGACTGGGATCTGGTGGAAGCGTCATAAAGCTCCAGTTTTGAAAGAATCTTTTTGGTTGTAATTATTTGACTTTATCTTCCATAAGTGGCATAAAATATAGATCTATCTTAGTATCAGCGATTCGTTTAATGAGTATCCACATAAGGGTTGGATCCTAATTGGCTTTAGGAATCATAAGCACCATTGAAACCATTGAGGACTTGTTGGTTGGATGAATTGACGCGTCAGAATGTCTTTCACATCAACGTCCAAGGATTCTTTAGCCTTTTTATTTAGAGAGTACACAGGGAAACCCTTGAGGGGGCTCTACACCCTCTTTAAACTTTAAAAAAAGCAAAAGGTCTAAAAGCTGATGACTTATAAAGAACAGCAGGCTAAAAAACATGAGCGAAGAGCTGTAAATTCAAGGGAAGATCTATGGATGGTTGTTCCTTCGTGAGCATGCCCAGTAATGCAGTTTTGGAGGGCTTAGAACAAAACTCCAAGACTGAAGGTCGTTTCCATTATTGGTGTAACATGATTTAATCAATTTTTATGTCAAAGTAGGGAGAAACTTGTGCTACCACCTTATTCCAATTACTATTGAACAGTGAAGACTTTCCCAGAAACAAAAACGTTCCTCAAACCTATTTCTGGTTTGGTGGAAAGTAAACAGCCATTTGACTTCCCAGATACATGAAGACTTAGAGGTTTCAGCAATGGTAACTTCACCATGTGAGATGGGAAAATGTAGTTGTTTAATCAGAGGAAAGTTCAAGTTATCTTTCACACCAGTTTCCCATATTGTTTTAACAACTTCAAGACCTTGCCTTCCTAACTTTTATATTTGATGTTTGTTAACTTTTGGCAGTATGATTTGGATCTTCTACGCTTGTTGCACAATTGAACACCAATGAGCAACGAAAGGGTGTGAAGATCGCAAATCTTTAGTGAAAACTGATATAAAAAAGGAGCTATCTCCCCAACTGAAATTTTTAATATATATAAAAAACACAAGGCATCTCTGTAAACTACTAAAAAATTTACCCCCTCTCACTTCCCGCCCAACTCTTATCCTTGGTATTCTTAGTTAATTTATCCCTTCCACTTAGTAAATTCCTCTTCGTTCACTTTTAGAGTCTTTTTTCTATCTTGAGGTTTCAGTGGAAATCCATGATTTTAAACTATTAGTACTACAATTGATTTGCTTCACTTTAATATAATCTTCCGCTCAATCTAGAGACTTACCTCAACTCATATACTATGATCCGCCAGATATTTGGCTTATCATCCAGTCATATTAATTTCTTGACATTACCCCCTTGACTAGACAATAAGCTCCTATTGCTCATATGCTTGGAGGAACTTCGTGTGGACTCAGCTGATAATTTAACTACCCGTGGGTTCCTTAAGGTTGTAGGTGTTGATACCAGTTTTCTCAATTATCTCAAACGGCCCAGTCCAAATAGCTAGCTAGCTTGTTCTTCCGTCAAAATGCATGTTGGTCGTTGAATAAGACATGGTCTCTTACAGCGAACCGTGGGAGTCCGCTGCATATAATTTGGTCACCTGCCTGATTTCAAATTATTTTAACTAAGCTGATAAATACGCTTCTGTTTTTAGTTTGATCAGCGTCTACGTTAAAATGGTTAAATAACGCTTCAGTTCTACACTTCCAGTATCCTACACACTTGAGTAGAGCAGAGCAGGTAAAGCCGGATTTTTAACATAGAGCAGTTTGAAAGGACTTTTGCCAGTGGATGACTGATAGCTGATATTATATGCAAAAAAGGCTGTGGGTAAGAGAGTAACAAAATCAGAGGGTCAGTCTTTCACAAACTTGCAGAAAATTTTTACCAATGTTTTGTTGACTCATTCCACCATTCCATTGGATTCTGAGTGGTAGGGTGTAGTCAAGACCCCACGGATTGCCATCAGTTCGTTTAACTTGGGCAGGATATGTGACATGAAATTGGTTCTGTTGTCCATGAGGATGAACCGTGGAATTCCAAGTTGCTGTATAACACACTCCATGATAAACTTGGCGGTTGAGACAGCCTAAAATTATTAATAGCCCTGGCTTCTACCCATTTTTTAAATGAACAATTGCTACAATTATGCACTTAGATCGGTTCACGCCAGTTGGAAAAGGCCTTACCACATCAAGAGAAAAGGTATGACATGCAAACCAGGGCTTAAACAGTTAATATATGATCTTCTTGTGGAAAGGTTTTTACACTTGGCACTGATGACAACAACTAATCGTCTCCATCAAATCATAATGCATGCTCTCCCAATAGTAGTGGGATCACAAGAACTCCAAGGTTTTCCACAACCCTCATGCCCTACTGCCCCATGTGCATCCAAGATTATCTCTGACCTGGCAGAGGGTTTTGGGAAACTCAGCGTCAATTCTCCAATCCGCTTATATAGTTCTTATCGCTAAGAAGGTATCCTGTCTAAGCCCATCTAAAACTTTGATAACTTGCATTGACTCATCGTAAAATTTGCCCACCACCATCTACTCATACATAATGTTGGCCAAATCCGCCATAATGGCAACTGTTGGTAGCTGTGAAAGACAGTCCGCATTTTAATGTTTCGCCCCTAGCTGGTGTACAATCTCTAAAGCATAAACTTAAAGCTTCAATGCCCATCATGTGAGCCTATCTTCAGGTTTGTGGAAATTTTGCAGCCCCCACAAGGATGCATGGTCTGTTACCACTTGGAACTTCACCCCTATGTAGGTATTTTTCAGATATTTAATATGAATATATCACCGTTAAGCACTCTCACTAAGTCATGGTGTAATTTCAATCATGACAGCTTAAGCTTTGGTTGCAAAAGGCGACAGGGTGATCCACACCGTCATCATCCTTTGAGATAATATGCCCCTAAAGTGGAAAGTGATGTATTCGTTTGTACTATATATTGTTTTTCAAAGTTGAGTTATTGCAAAAATGGGCGCACTCGCCAACATGGTTTGCAAAATATCAAAAGCGTTTTAACATTGTTCATCCCAGTCAAAGGTGGCGTTCTTCTTCAATAACTCAAAGAGCGGTGCCCCAATACATTGAAGTTAGGAATGAACCGCTGATAGTACCTGACCTTTCCCAAAAACACTTTGATACTATGCTTATTGCCAGGATAAGTCATCTTATGTATAGCCTCCACCTTTCCCAGTTGATGTTTAAGGCCCTTTGAGTCCACTACAAAACTGAGGTATTCTAATTGCTCCTTAGAAAATGACACATCTGAGACTTTATTTTAATATTAGCATCAGTAAGGCGGCAGAACACTTGATCCAAATGGTTAAAATGTTCTTTGAACGTCCAAAAGAATACATTGATATTATCGAGGTAAGCTAGGATGCATGACAGCATTAAGTCACCTAAAATCGTTTACATTGCCCTCTGGAACGTAGCTGGGGCGTAACATAACCCTTGGGGCATACACGTGGGTTGGAACAACACTTTAGAAATGATTATAGCTCATTTTAAGTTCCACCACAGGTAACTCAATCTGCCAGTACCTAATATCAAATCCATGGCAAAAAAAAATTAGCACCTCCCAGTCGGTCTAAAGCATCATCTCTCTAGGAAGAGAGTAGGAATTTTTCTTTGTGACACTGTATAGCTTCCTTAGTCATTAACCACCTGGTTGGTGCCATCTTTTTCTTAACAATAAGCTCTGACATTGCCCATAGGTCCTTGGATGGCTCTAACATCTCATGTTCAATCAATTTGTCTACCTCAATGGGACAACATCTTACGCTAATTTTGAGCACCAAATAGTCCATGAACAAATGGAAGGGTGATCTCCCGTGTTTACCCAATGCACCACCCCTTGTGTGCACCCAAATCTTGGTCAACAGAAGCAAAAAAATCTTTGTGCTTTTTAGATAGGGCCATCGCCCTATCTTTCTAAGCCTCTGAAAGTTTAGTCAAAACTTACCATGGAACCACTGCCAATACGCCAAATGGGGATTTTACTGGAGGCTGAGGCTCTTTCACAAACCAAAGTCATAAATATGGTGAACCTCATCAATAGGGGCCAAGTGTAAAGAAACTACATTTTGGTGCCTTTGGATCGTCATAGCCTCCTTCTGCAGGTTCGCTATCAGCACCTTCACTTTCCCCTGCCATGGTAACAATGACCCAGGAGCCACGTGAGGTTTGAGTTAGGATTGCTGGTAGGGCCCCAAAATCTCCCTGTATAAACCTTCTGGGATGTCAATTTTAAGCTCCATCCCTAATATGACCTGATGCCTAGATGGTATGCTTATAGTGCTCCCAACTTGTATCAAATACCTTTATACTCGTAGATATGGTTGTGGAGGGCTCTGGTCCTCCGCTTCATCTACCAATATCAGACAGAAATCACCTCATTGCTATACATTGAGTTGATCTTTTTAGAGCCTATCAGGTCCTTTGGGACTCCGCTAAAGTAAAGAGAAATGTAGATCTGTTGTCCCAAGATACTAATGGTTTCTTCCTCCATATCAACCACATCCTTAAATTGCCACATGAATGCAACACCGATCACATATAGTTATTTTTAGGTAGAACCACTGATGGAGCGGAAGCCCTAACAAACCAAATCTCAGAGGTAACGCTGTAAGCTCCTTAAGACACAGTACTCTGTGCCCCCGCGTTCCCATACATTACTCTGTGTTCCACATCAATTTTAGTGGAAGCTTAGCCATGAGCTTGGTGTAGAGTATATTAACTGGGGCACCAGTATCTAAAATAGCTCAGATTTTCATGTTCTGAACAAGAATCACAGTAGGTACATACAAAATAAGGAAAAACTCTGGTGTTATAATGTGAACGTCCAAGGGTTTTTTGTTACCAAGAAATTGACTATACCAGCATCAACATGAGGGTACTCCTGGGCGATCTTTTCTACTGAAATAGCTATGTTAACACCTACAAGGGAGGCAACGTCTTTTGAGGGTCCAACATCACTCATACTGTTTTGTTCAAGGATTTTTTCAAGCATACAGCTTTTTCACATCTTGGCGGAACTCAGAGCCTAAAGGGCGCTGGTCACTCTCGTAAATTGAGGCTGGGGTATTGTGTGGAAGTTGTTGTAATAAGTCATCAGGTTGGATACCAGGACTGACACAAAGAGACTCATGTGAATCATCAGGGACAATTAATAATAATTTTATGAAATTAGAGCATCCCATCTCTACCCCGCTTGAGCTTTTCCCTGCTAGATCAGAACAGGTGGCACCACATGAACATGCTGGTCGCCAGGGCAGTTAGCCACATAATGGCCTTTTTGGCTGCATGAGAAACAAGCATTCATATATATGGTCACATCTATAGTTCGCGCATGAAGGTCTGGGCTGAAAGTTAAACAAAGTATTAAAATTAGTCTGGGGATTTGGCGGCTGAGCGTAAGGAGGGCGGAAAGGATCCACCGACATATTGGGTGGCTGTGTATGCCCAACAGATTATAACCAAGTCGTTGTGGTCCATTTCCTGATGAGGATGTTGCAGTGATTGCTGGAGCCTTCTGCGCCATGTTGGGATCACTGAATGTGACAGAGAGATTGCGTAAAGTGTTAACAATCTGTAAAAACTCTGCATCTTTGTGAAGGATGTGGGTCATCACATTATGTAGTTTCTGTAATGGCTTAACGATTCAGTCTTCACTATGGTCACGTCCTCATTGGTTAATATGTTTGCTCCCACTAACACATGAGCTTCAGCCATTAATTGCTCCGCGAACTACACCATGGACTCGTTCTTGTGAAACTGTATTGTCAGAAATTTGGCCTTGCATTGCGCCATCTTCGCTGCACCCCCCAAACAGTAAAACACAGTCTCCTTCACCTCTTGTATGTTACAGAGCTACTCTGGAGGTAACAGGTGACCTGGTCGGTGCTCTTAACGTCCAGAGCGGAAGCAACAGTTTTGCTTTATGCTGATCCAATGCTCCTTCCACAGCAAATTTTTACTGTTTAAAATATCCATTCATGTTCTCATCATGACTGAAAGGCAGTAACATCTCATTTTAAATAAAATCACCTTGCTACATGCTTTGGGCGCGAGGAACAGATGAAATAGGTTCAGGAAGGCCAAAGGGAACATCCTATTGTGGTAAGGATAGGGTCACAATGATGGATGCAAATCCGTCAAAGTAAACCAAGAAGAGGTTGGATTATGAGGAGGAAGTGCTGTGACCCTTCAGGGGGTACTCGTTGGCTGGTCTATAGCATTCTTCTTCAGACTCACCACTGACTGCACCCTTTCCTCCATAACCAGTCTGTTCAGAAAAATGTTTGTCAATTATCTGCTAAGCTTTGACCAAAATAGCACTAACACCGCCATCTCGCACCCCCTGTTGAAGCGCTTCAAATTTATTCTGTAATTTATGGTTGAATTCCCGCTCTGTGCCCAGTTTACGCTCCATTACATAAAGCCGTGTGATTACATCCTTCAATGTGCCCTGCATTCTATCATTCAGCCATCTGGTGTCATGTGCTTTTCAGTTTGCCTAATCTACTTGATTAACTAGAGCGGCTTGTTCCCATATCAGCTACTCATTGGCCCAATAAAGGTTTTCTAAGCGCAATTGCATATCAGCATACTCCACTGTCTCAATGAACGGAAAAGTAGTAGCTCTTCCCCAAGCCACCAGACTGACACTCTCTCAACTGATTAATCTGACCCAGCAACTGGCTGTATTCTGATCCAACAAAAGATATCTGATCATATGGTTGGCCATCCGCTGGTTACTCCACTCAGAACAAAGCTGACTAAATTTGACTACCACTTGGACTCAGCATGATCAGTCATCCACTGCTCATCCAGGGTAACCCAGTCCCTAATCTAAGCCACCTATGTTTCAATCCCTTCAGCCCATCCCACCATGTCCACCATAAAGCGCTCAGTGTTACTACCCAATGTTGTGACATCGTAAAACATATTTATCCAAAAGCCATGTCAGTCTAACAATTCTCCCTATTACTTGGGGTAACTCATGATTCAACTGTGGAACTGATTCATCCAAGCAATGGCAGGCGTCCACGACATGACTATCCATGTGCACTAGCACTCCCTGGATCTCTGAGAAAGAGTGGTTGATGCAGTCAAGTAAGAGGTTAGTGTTGTTCTGTTATGCTTAAAAAATGCATGACATCCCCAATCTCAATGTTATGTTGAGCAACACATGCTGTAATTGCCAGATCGAAGGCTGAACATATACAAACAAGTATTCCTCAGCTCCATGTGTGCTGAGCTGGTGATAAAACCCATTAAGGTAGCATCAAGATAGAATTAAACAATTTGTAATGGGATTCTTGGTACCATTGATTATAAAACAGACTCAGAGCATGTTCCCCACATCTTCTTCATAGTGGCGGTAACCCCACAAGAGCCATACCATGATACACCAGTTACTGAGGAGTCACGTTAGTTGACCCGCCCTGTTGGTCTGACTCCAACGTGGGATAAGCACCCAACTGCAGTTTCATCCTAGTATCCTCAACATGGTTCCATCACTGTGAATAGTGCTGGTTCCTTGTTAGATGACTCCATTGTTTCCACAGTGTATCAGTTGGAAATCTGATTAAATTTTGGCATAAAGAATGAGGGCTTGACATGATGGCCTAGTGCCGTTATACTACTGTTGACCAGTGGCCCCCTATAGTGAGCACGACTGTTCACTTTTTGGTGGTATCACTTGGATATGCTACACTCATTGCACAGGTGAATACCACTGAGCAATGGACAGATGATATGAAGATCTCCAATCCTTAATCAAAACCAATATAAAATAGGAGCTATCGCCACAACTGACACTTTTATTATATATATAAAAACGCAGACTATCTATGCTAACTACTAAAAAAACCTTCACTTCTCATTCTCCCGCTCAACTCTTGTCCTCAGTATTTTTAGTCGATTTCAAACCTTCCACTTAGTAATCTCCTATTTGTTACATTTTAGGAGTTTTCATTCTATCTCAAGGTTTTGGCGGAATTCCCTTTAATCACTAAACTGTTAGTACTACAATTGATTTGCTCTAATTAATATAATCTTCTACTTAATCTTGAGGCTCACCTCGACTCATATACTACAATCCGCCAGATATTTGGTTTATTGTCCAGTCATATTAATTTTTTGAAAATGTTAAAGTTTATAATGATATAGGATGAAGGTTTAGACTTGATCTATTCACATATAAAAGGCGTGCAGGAGTAGATGAAAGTTGCAAGGCGACATTGCTCCTTCAGTGCTACCAATTGCATAATTATCTATAGTTGTGGTTCATTTCTGGTACAGGTGAGTCACTTTTAGAGGGAGCTTAATTCTCACTAAGAGAAGGGATATTGTGGTCATAAATTAAGGATTAAACAATTAGGGACTCTCTTTTGTGCGCCAGAGACAGTTGATGCTCAACTTGTGCTGCTAAGGATATCTTTCCATCTAAAAAAGTAGAAAGATGGGTTGCTAATGGCTCTCAATAACTCTGGCCTAAAGTTTTGACTAAACATATGTGGAAGCTATTAGAGGTGAGCACGGCAGACTGGTCTAAGGAATAGAATATTGAAGCATACTTTGCTACAGAAAGAGCGCCCTTTTGAATGGATTATAGCACGTACCAAGCCTCATCCAGTGCTCTTAAGGTGTAGCACTGTGTGAAGAATTCAACATACTCTTTTTTAGTACTAGATGGTTAAGAATTCAACATACTCTTTAAGGTGAAGGTAAAACGGTTGGTTGGACATAAGATTGACCATTCATGCGCTTAAATTTTTGTGCAATGTTGAGATGGATTATTTACCTGCTCATAAAAGAATTATGAGACGCTTACTGCATGTTAAAAACGCTCTTGAAGATGGAGAAAAACAAGATGTTGCAAAGAATATTAAATTCAGTGACATTCAAAGATGGGCAAAAATGCCTCTTAACAGGTAGAGGTTGACTGTCTAGAAGCACTTGAAAAGTTGATGCAAAAAAGTGGTGAACTTCCAGCAGCATAAAGAGTAAGGAAACGACACCATCATCACATTGGTGATGTTGGTGTTACAAATGGGGATGTTTGCTGGCTCAGGGGTTTGCAGAACGCTTAAGAACACAAATACAACAATTTATAGAGTACTCTTTAATAGTCACAGTCTGCTTTTATAAGGCAATGTATCAAATTTTGATGAGGCAATCCCACGTGCAATCCCATGTAATAGTAGAGCACTTCACTTAATAGGATCATATCTGCGTATAGTTTACATATGAATATTGATATTGCAGGCTAGGGAAAGGAATTTGAAACCAAAAGAAGTGATAGTGCCCTTGTTCCAAGGCTAGTACCATTACTGCGACATCCACAGCCTCATTTTATTGAGCCCTAATGAGACTTGGCTAAAAATGGCAAAAAAATAAATAAATTCTATTTTAAAATTAGATAAAAGAATTAGGAATTATCTGAGAAGGGTAGCTTCTTACAAGAAAATTCTCTAGAGGATAGTTACTATGTATAACGGATATTTTTATAAACTTACATGTTGTAAAATATTTTAGATCTGATCCCAATGGCAAATCATTACCTTTGAATTTAACTGTTATCAAAACATCTTTATTGAACTTAGTAGTTAATAGCCAGTAGCTTTGGGATCTGATACAAAATCAATAATAGATAAGGTTAATGACAAATTTCTAAAAAATTTGAGCCGCATTAAAAGTTTCTTGAACTCACCTTTTTTTATGATTGATACCAACTGTTTTGATCATATTATTAGAATTGGTTCAAGGCCCAATTCATCTTAGTATTAAGAAATATGAGTGATATGTTTGGCCAGGAAAATCTGGAAGTGACAATTTAGAGAATATTAAAAATTATAGTGCATTAAGCTTTACTTTTTAATCTAAAATAGGTCATAACAATAGAGATTACATATCATCTAATATCTCATTATTCTTATATTTTATTTGAGGTGGGTTGACCTGGGGACAATACTGCACTGATTAAAGGAAATCGAATGAATGGGAGAGGAGGATAAAATCAGGAAAACCTCCACGCGCGGCATATGATAATCCAGGAACTCCATGGACCACCTTTGCTATTTGCTATCTCAGTTTGGGGCATTGGTGCACAATGCCAACACAGTCCTAATTGTCCCCTACCCAAAGTTCTAGTACTGGAATCAAACTTGGGGAGGCAGCAGTAGAGGTCCCTACTCTACCACTTGGGTATCCTCCCCAATATCACATTATTCTTCATATTTATATTACAAACATTTTTATTTTATTTATTTGAGGCAAGCCGACCAGGGGACGGACATTACCAAAATAGAGAAAGAAAGTATCAATATGAAACCTGAGCAGGGTCAACTCTGTCATAGAAAGTTTTTTCACCTCCGGATTGGGACTCGGATTTTTCTGGTTACATCATGGGTAAGGTTTCCGTGTTATTATACCTACTAACCACCAATAGTTTCCTTCGGCTGGCACCCTGATTGATGTGCAAAGGGCGGGAATCGAAACCGCAACCTTCAGGTTGGTAGCCTATATGCCCTACTGACTCGCCTTCCACCCCCTTACAAACATTATTATCATGTATAAGAATTTTTATATGATTTATAATTATATATGTAATATGGTATTCAAATTTATAAAAAACAACCTTGAATTAAAAACTGTTTTTTATTACTAAACTTATAGAAACAAATGAAGGATAGTATCAAGAAAGTATGGCCATAATTGATAGATCCTTTTATAGTCTTATCAAATGATTTTTTTG
This sequence comes from Massospora cicadina, assembly GCA_022478985.1. Lineage (NCBI taxonomy): Eukaryota > Fungi > Entomophthoromycota > Entomophthoromycetes > Entomophthorales > Entomophthoraceae > Massospora > Massospora cicadina. The sequence goes on along the minus strand of JAKSZP010005490.1, from coordinate 69,239 downwards.
ATAAATTAACCTAAAATACCACATTAATCTGCTTCACCACTAGCCATCCAATCTGAGACTGAATGAATAACAGCTATATTATCTGCTTTGGATTAGACTATATGAAATGTAAGTGCATCTCCCTTGTCACTGCACCAACCTCCACCCATTCTCCTTCTGGCGTAGGCCCCGCTGCTTCTTCAGAGGAGTTTTTATTTCTGTTTCAGTCTCCGCTCCCTCAAACACTACAGATGCGCTCCTAATGTATCAGCCAATAGTATTAAATCATCTTAAACCGTTCAGGAGCAGATTGCAGCTCAAGCACTAGTCAAAGTACCTTGGTAAGGGTATATAGGCCAACTTCTACCACCCACCCAATCATTGCCCTTTGTTGGCCCAGCTTTAGCCATTTTAAACCCATTTGTTGTGCTCAAATGTGTGAGTGCTGAATGCAAATGTCATTCAGCCAGATTTTAATTGACCTTGATTCTCAATTTGCCAACCCAAACCTGATCACCAGCGCCGTTTCTACACTTTTAAGGACTTCTCATTTACAAACACACACCAATTGGCCACTAAAACAGCGGCTGCCACGCCAAATAACTCCTCTGCTAATCCCTCCACATGATCATGCTGCCACTGGTCAAAGGTATTTTTTGTCCTATAACTGAATAACTTTCATGTGGAGGTCAAGGATATATTGAGGAACTTGCATTTGTCATTAATAACTTGTGCATAAATGTGGCCTAGTTTTCACTTTTTATCCTTACTACCCACAAACCAACCAAAGATTCAAAGATTCAATTGCATTCCAGAAAACCGAAATATGCCTGGAGTCAGCTTGCCAATTACGTTGAGGCGTTGCACACTGCGTGCATCCCCAAAAAAATCAATTATTGTTTCACCTCTTAACCAATTCTGCTGTTGCCCTGAATCCCATTATGTCCACTCTTATGTGCGCTTTCAAAGCTGCGCTTAACAAAGATCCCCCAACCCCACTCTCACATATTTTATAATTTGTTTAGGCTTGCCACCACAATGCCATGTTGATCACCTTTTTGTTTCTCACATTTTTGGCACCCACAATTAAAAACATATTCTGCATCCCTCTTGGATTAAGCCCCTATAGTACTAAAAAAGGTATATCACATTATGTATAAAGCGATAAAAGTCTCATAAAAGTATCCAAAATCTGTAAAAGAGTAATTATAATTTCTAATATCCTAAAGGTAGTGTCTCAGATCATAGTAATTTAATTGTTATAAACTTATTTATAAAACAGGGTTATCAAAATATATTAGTTAAAAACTTATAAGGGATTAGTGATCTAGGCTGATAATAATACCTAAATAAAAAAGTACAGCTTTTTTTTACTTTTCTTTCTCGTTGCAATCACTTTTGCAACCTATTCAATTCAAGACTGAATCTAGTTTGATAATCTCACAGAGGAGATTAGTCTGCGCCCATGTCATGGAGCAGTTGGGAAAGAAAGATAAGAGGAGCAGGTGGAAGGCCCGCGGCCTCCAACGTTCAAAAACGCCCCAAAGAATCCAGCGGAATAGACAAAAATCTTAAAAAACTGGCGGTCATGATTTCCCCAGAGATACTCACATGGCAAGCACGATGCAACCAGTACATCAACACGCCACACTCCCAACCACTTTCATCAGTGCAATTCAGAGTACACGTTTATCTGGACATCCAAAAAATGGCCTTATGGGAAAAATTTTGTGAAGATGTACACAAAATTTTCCTGACCGCAGTGTACATTGCACCTCACTCCATGTCACGCGGTTGGCTGGACCTAGGTTTCAAAAGCAAAAAACAGCAGATGAGGCTGCAGTGGTGCGCATAGTGGTCGACCTCCCCAAAGGGCAACAGGTCATCAAAACCAAATACACCAGATGGACAAAATCAAACCAAATTTTCCTCACGTTTGACTTTTTGCCTACTACAGTAAAACGTGACATTTTGGAACAACACCTGAAAGATGGTCTCGCCATATATGGCAAAATACAATCTTTTGAAATGCAATGCTTCACGCTGATGCCACACCTGTGCACTGGCAAAGCCATCGCAGTTCTGACCCCAACTGAGGAGATTGTGAAGGACCTAACCCAGATCCCACACTCCACTTTTATTGATATCACAGGGCATACCACCCTCCCATTCCAGGTGACCGTGGACAGCGCGCCCCCCATTTGCACCCACTGTGACGCGTTTGGGCATAAGGTGCACGTGTGCCCCATAAAGGAGGGCATCACATTCCAAGAGCACCCCTCAGCGGCCATGGCCAACATAGAGGCGCACTACGAACCAACTGCAAGCACCAAGGAGGCTTTCCTGTGGGGAGCACAAGGCTGCTACCTATTGGTAAAGCCTATCTCCCTGCAAGAACGGAAGTAGGCCAAGCAGGCCCATAGGGCCGCGGCCAAGGAAACGGCCAAGGCCACCACCGCTATCCCACACTCACAACGCCAGGAGGACATGGAAACTTTTGCGGTGGAAGCAACTTGGGAATCCATCAACCAATCATATTGGGAAGCCCAGACCGAGTGGGCCACTCAATCCAAGGATCTGATGGAAGACTCAATCTCACCCAATCGTTGCACCCAAGCTCTGGTTGAAACCGACTTGGGACCTATCCCAACTGAAATTTTTTTTGACCCACTCAATGGTGCACTAAACTCATCCGCAATGCAAAAAATTCATCTGACATTGGGAAAACAAAAAGTGAAGGCCAAAGCCAATGCAACTCTTTCCGCAAAAATCAACAAAAACTCTGATAGCATTGCTGCTAACACCCACACTGCTGTGAAAGCCCGTGGGGACCTAGAAGAGGCTGGTGGGCCCCCAGGCCCACCCCCTCGCACCTAAAGTGCGATGGGGGAAACCTTCACTTTAGGGGCGTTGAATATCACTGGACTCAAGGCCTCCCTGTCCCGGGCTAGGAAACTGTGTTTTTTACAACACAATTTACCCGTGGATATCCTGGCCATCCAGGAGTCCCACTGTCCATGAGGTTCCAAGGAAACTTGGAAAACAATGCTCCTCCTATCCCTATCCTTTTGGTCAAAGCACTGTGGGGTGCTAATTCAGAAAAATAATTTTTTCAAATTCATATCCTCAGAAACATTCCTAAATGGCCGAGTGCTCATCGTCACCTTCTCGTAAGCTGATGTAGTGCACACAATTGTCAACATCTATGCCCCAAATGGTGCACACGAGTGTTGGGAATTTTTCTCATCGGTCAAATCCCTCCCGCTACCCCCTGATTCTTTCCTAGTCAGTGACATGAACTGTTGGCTAACCCCACCAACAGACCGGTGGCCTCCCTCACCCCACGCCCCACAGGGTCACATAGAACTATGCGTTCTAAAGGCCACCCTTGGGTTAATGGATGCACTGCCATGACATGTCCCACTGCTCAAAAACATGACGCGTCCCCACATCCACAATGGCCAATTAATGTCCATGACCCGCATTGACCTCATTCTAATGCTGGCAAAATTCCAACCCCACATCTCCCACTTCAAAACAACGAAAATGGAATTCTCCAACCACTGACTGGTCTCGATAACCTACCACCTACCTGTCACAGTTGCTAAGGCCCCACATTGGTGCAAAATCTGCCCCCCGAGCTCGCGTTGCCAGAATTTCCACGTGGGTGGAAGAGGCAACTTTGGCAAAAAAAGTTTGTTTCACCGTTTTGTGTGGACCCCATTTCCACATGGAAAACTTTCAAAGAGGACACCATCCGCCACTCTCGCCATCTCTCCTCCAGATGCTCATGAGCCACATTGGCGGTTATCTCACGCGCGCTCTAGCAGAATTGGCACACTTGGAGTCCAATATCTCAGCTACAGGATACAGCCCTGCATGGGGCTGGAAGTGGGTGGAGGCAGCCACCCACCTCAACGCACTTGAAAGGCAACACAAACATCAGGTTTGTGTTCAATACAGGGCCACACGCATCACAAAAGGCGACAAGTGCACTGCATATTTTTTAAAAAAATTTCGCACCACGCCAGAGCGTGGCCTGCACACAGGTGTGAAGATCAGGTAATTCTATTGCAGATACACTGGCTGAAGTGGCAATCAAAATGCAATAATATTACTCTGAGCTGTACCGAGCTGAACCAATTCAGCTGGCCGAAGTGGCGGAATTTCTCAACCAAGCTCATATCCACACCATTCTCTGATACCCAGAAATAATGAATTTAATTACTCCAAACAAATTATGGACAGCCATTCGTGGTGCGCCAAACTGAAAATGCCCAGGCCCAGATGGCATTCCATATGAGTTCTACAAAAAATATTTCAAATATATATCCCCACTTCTGCTTGCCTCACTTAACCAAAGCCTGTTGGAAACGCGCCTCCTACCAGGAGGACATGAGGCCTTTACTGTCAAATTCTTCAAGAAAGGGGATAAGCTTGACTTAGCCAACTGGCGCCCCATTTCTCTAACAAACACAGACACCAAAATTTTATCAAAAATTATGGCTATCCGATTAGGGACTGTAGCATCTGCCACCATCTCCCCAGAACAATTTGGTTTCATCCCCAGAAGGTCAATTTGATATAACGTGCACTTTGTGGCTAATGTATGTCAGTCCACAGCCTCTGGGGCACTTGTATTCTTGGACCAACAAAAGGCCTATGATGGAGAAAACTGGGAATACCTAAGGCCTGCCTCCATCAATTCCGCCTACCCCCTCGCTTCATCAACTGGGTGATGCTGCTCACGGAATCTGCGACAATGGCAGTGCGCGGCCCAGGTTTCCTAACGAAAGTAGTCCGCCCTCAAAGGGGCCTGCGACAAGGGGACCCCCTCAGCCCACTCTTATACAACTTCAGCCTTGACCCACTACTGCGAAATGTGAATGCCCAACTCACTGGGGTCCATGTGCCAGGCCAAGCCCCAGTCAAGATATTGGCGCTCACAGATGATTGTGTGGTTGGGGTGTCTAATAATCAAGATGCACGCGCTCTTGAAGCTCTCATCCAGGAATATTCCCGGGTAAGCAACGTGGCACTGAACGCTTCCAAAACCGAAATCATCCTCCTTGGTCAGTTCCAGAACTGCTGGGCCCCAGCAATTAGTTCTCAACCCAGCCCATCTGCTCGCCCACGTCCAAACCTTACTAACTTAACACACACCACACCACTGGTGCTCCCCTTCATGCCACGTCCTACCATAGGACCGGTGCACCATCTGGGCGTGTGGACGGAGGCAGGCGGATACACGTCAGCAGTAATGGAGTGCCATATTCTGGACAACGTGACGAAGCAAATCGCCTCTCTCAGAGCCCACCCAACTTCCCTTACTGGCAGGGTTGTTTTAGCCAACTCTATGCTCCTATCCAAAGTCTGGTTTGGAGCCCACACCATCCCCTTCTCCCCAAGCTTTTTCAAATCCTTGTATGCCTTGCTGCAAGGATGGCTTTGGTCAGGCCACCCTCCATCAGTGCGGCTAGAGGTCATGTTTGTCCCTCATCATCATGGTGGCATGGGCCTGCTTGACTTCAAAGCCCATGCTGCCAAGATCCTGGGCACCTGGATCGCGGCCGTCACCGCTCCTACACTCCCATCCTAACACTGGTCCCGCGCAGCCTGCTCCGACTTCTCCCAAGCCTTGGGCCTCAACAATCCATTGAACCCCCACTCCCTGATGAAATACCTCGCATCACACACATCGGCCACAGGCCCTCACGGGACTAAAACCCACTACAAACAAATCCTACTCTCCATGCGGAGCGCAGAGTGGAGAATTTGTATTAGCGGACATACAACCCAAAAGAGGCCGCCCCTCTCCTCAGTTCACACAAGAGGTACAGGGGCTACCCATCCATGATGGCGTGATCCCCATTCGACCCCAAGTCCTATCCAGGGTGGACTACCTGGACATGATGGACATCCCTTATTCCACTGAGATCCAAAAGACTATCTGGAAATATGTACATCACACTCTGTTGCAGCCTCAAGTCCGCTCCCATGTGTGGCGCTGCCTGAGGCGGGTGTATCGTACAGCTGAGCGCTCTAACGCATTACACTCATCCTGTGTTGTGTGCGGCCAGTATAGAACGCTGTTCCACCGCTTGGAGAAGTGCCCCACCTCTAAAGTGATATGGCGCGAAGTTCAACGTCTGCTGGGCCAGGATCAAACGCATCCCTTCAGTCCGTCAAGAGATATGTTTGCTATATCCATGGTATCCTCAATTTCACCCTCCCTCCATGCTCTGGTGGTTGAAATCGCCATGTGGACCATCCACACGATTGTCTTAGATGCCATCGCAGGCTCCACCCCCACCCTCCCAGAAACTGTCCACAGATTCTGGCCTCATTTGGTGGACCACTTTTAAGTGTGGATGTTTGGATACCTCCCACTGTGTTGCAGCTGATCTCCTCCTGGTTCCCAGTCTGGTCTATCAAATCAGACCCCTTCCTCCACACGTGCTCAATAGTGGCTACGGCCCCTTCACACGTTCCCTCCCCTCCCCATAAGTGGCGTTCCCTGCTGGCAACAAGAGATAGCATCGCTCTCTCTGAGGTGCCTCCTCTGGTACTAAGTTTTGTCTCTTCTGAGTCATATTCAAAAGTGTCTGTCCCACGGTCGGCCTTCCCCGCAATAAATTTAAAAAAGTACAGCTTTTTGGAAAGATATATCTTACCTTAATACCATTCAAATAATTTCAGATAACCAGTAGATTTTAGAGTTAATATCAAAGTTTTATACTTTTGGCTTTTTCAAGTTATATACTATTCTATAGTATATGCATGATGATGATTAGTTGCTTATACATTATGACTACTAGGCTGTTTTACTCCAATATAAAAAGTATTTCAAATTTATTTTATTATTGGTAAATCTTACCCATTTCTCATCTATATGAGGTAAAACCTTGTCATATTGGCTTCAGTATGAAGACAAACAAATAATTTTCACTCGACTTTTAACTCTGATAAAAAACTCATTACTATTCAACCCTTACAAATTAAGTCAGTAGCCCTATCATCTTTTAGCATATTATCTAATGAGAAAAGCTTCTGGAGAGCGTTAGACCACTATCTTGAATAACCCTTGAACTTAATCTAAATTTTCAATATTAAATTTCCAGCTATTATAAACTATTCTCTTATAGAGAAGCTATTTAAATTTAAAAAATATTTAAAAATTACTTTTATTAGTAAAATTATACTTTATGAGAAAATTACTACTCAATTAGAAAAAGTATGTTGTAATGTAAAACTACTAGATAGTTTTTATAAGACAACTATCATATCCAAAAGATTTTGAACCATAGACCAATAGTTATAAGATATAAGAAGATTGTAGCATAATGCTTGAATACAAATATTATATTCTCTATATTTTAGCCAGAAACTGCTCAATTCTCCTTCCCACTCTAAATGGTAAGTTGAAAGTTCTCCGCCCCTACCTGGTTGGAATAACTAACCTTAAGTCATTCCATTATGGTTTGTTTCATTTATGACACAAACTTAGTTAATCTCTTTTTGTTTTAAATTCTTTTAATTATGTTTTGTTTTTCTCTTTAAACATTCAGTAATGTATTGGGTTGGGACCATCTAGTACTAAAAAAACATTCAGTAATGTCCATCCCATGGTCAGCTTGCCTTGCGTATCAAAATTACTTCTATCATACACAGTGCATTCAAAAAGTTCTGGGACTAATGTTTTAAAGACACAACTTTACAAATAAATAAACTTTCTTTTGTCATAATTTAACATGCAGCCTTTCCCTCTCTATACATATTTATATTGCTAAAACAATTGTTAAAAGGTATGCACATAGTTCTTATTTTGTATAACCATATTTAAACCAGCTGTCACATTCTTTTAAATTGTCTCTACTTTATCAAAAGGATGAACCTTCAGTGCCACCTTCAGATTATAATTATCCACCCTATTCACCAGATTTGGCTCTGTATGACTTCTTTCTGTTCTTTAATCTGAAGGTGGCACTAAAGTTCATCCCTTTGATAAAGTAGAGACAATTTAAAAGAATGTGACAGCTGGTTTAAACATGGTTATACAAAATAGGAACTATGTGCATACCTTTAAACAATTGTTTTAGCAATATAAATATGTATTGAGAGGGAAAGGTTGTATGTAAAATTATGATAAAAGAAAGTTTATTTATTTGTAAAGTTGTGTCTTTAAAAAGTTAGTCCCAGAACTTTTTTTATGCACTGTGTATATAGATTCACTGTATCTAATTTTATTATATTAACTTTATATATTAATTTGCTTTAACTTAGAGTATTATAGATTCTATCTTCTCTATAAGAAAACATTTTTCCATATTCCTTTCTAAATCCTTTGTCTTTACTAACTTTTAAACCAAATATAGACAATCTTATGTGGAATATAAATACACTCAGCTTTAAACTCTATATATGCACATTAAGAATTAAATCTCATATTATATTAATACTTAACCATAATGTTGCTTTTAACTAAACTTATTATAACTGAAGGTTCAACGTTTAATGTTAAAAGGTTATAATTTTGCGTTTATATTAAATTTGGCGCTTGTTTAATCATAATTAGATGTTAGTCATAAAAAAGACTTTAAATAAACATTATCTTGCTGATACTTTATAAACATTAGTATAGTCTAAAAACTCCAAAATAGACATAGTTTAAAATTTAGTATTAATTTTGATAACCACTAATCATAATATATCACATTTTTAAAGAATATATGACACCCTTGTAAATACTTTTTTAAACTTATGATCTAATATGGATGATATTGGATATTATAAAGCTTCAACTTATTGTTTTGTATTTTAAAACAAACATTAGGTTTATTGACATCATTACCAAAACATAAGTAGACATTTGTGAGTCTAGTATTGATATTGATTATTATCAAAACTAAAAGTTACATATTTCTTCTATTTGAGATAAAAAATTAGCTCTTAGAGTCTAATTCTCTTGTCATATTATTTTTATATTATAAAACCTTAAAAATGACAAATTTTTTATTACTATAACGGAAATAGAACAGTATGTTATTGCAATTATATTACCCATATGGACTTTAATTATCTCTGAGGATAACTGATTAATATTTAGTAATTTTTAGGATATGATACAGTCATAAAGTGTAAAATAGTGGCATACAATCAAGAGAAGAAGATTATACATGCTGTCAGGAATCAAAAATTAGATTAAGATTAATTCTTACAAATTGTGCCAAAGTTCTACAGACAGACTATAACAGGTATTTAAGTCCAATATCAATGGTAACAGTTGTAGAGAGGAGAATAGCAGGAGAATCCTAGGTAGAAAAAGATGTGATTACAGAGGTGACAAGGTACCATATTGTAACAGTAGAAGTAATTTTGATGTGATGAGATATGACTAACAATTGGAACTAGTAAACAATAGGTTTGTGTTTATAATAAAAAATGTAGGCTTAGGAGTCTTTATATCTTCATGATATTCTGGGATCCATCCATAGAAAATCATCCAAAATAATATGTACTCTTTTAATTCTTTATTTGTCATATTCCAAACTAGTGCATCACATTGCCATATACTATGACACTTAGTGGCATTACCTTATATTGCGCCCTGAGCTTCTGGAAGTTCCAATTAAATTGTGCCACAAGTTCGAGTGGATGGCGGTTTAATCCTAATTGGTCTATATTGAATTCCACGCATAGCAGGGTTAAATTAAGTGCATCCAGCTCAATTTAGGTACACTACTATTATAGTAGATTCTCACAATTCTCTTCTAAAGATTTTTCCAGAGAGGAACAAAGGCACAAAGAAATTCTTTAGACGTTAATTTTCATAGCCCCAGAGGCCTCATAGTCTACTTAATGTTAAGGTATCTTTTTATAGCTAATATGTAAGGCTAGATCAAGAAGTTCCAAGTTTTCTAGCCCTACCACCAGGTCTATAATAATAATTTAGAAGAAAATTTTGTAGTTCTATTCAGTAACTTAGGCCTGTTAGCATTGGATTGTCTTGTTTATTTATGGGGCATTATTACAATTGATCAGCAGACATTGCTCCAAATGAATAGTTCTATTAGTATCATAAAAAGGTAAGGTCAGCATTATCATATGTTTCTGACCTAACAATAGAACTAATACTCATTGATACAAGGGTACTATCTGTATAAGCATGGAAAGGAGACATATTTATAATATAATGATAGAAACTTAACAGCCTTATAGTACACTTGGTGGTAATTGTTTCAAGCAATAGTCAGAGAAAGCCTTAAATGTAGTATTGAGTTTGAGGTTTCATTTTCCTTTAAAACTATACCATTTGTTTCAGGGTGATAGATAAGAAAAGGTTTTGGTCCTTATAATTTAATTTAGGACTTTTACCACTTAAGAGATAAAGTTTTCATAATTAGATATCAATAAACTTTTTCATCCATGTCAAGTGTGAACATGGCAACGCAGGAAAGAGTTTATGGTCTTCAGACTAGCTATTGGGACCAAAGTGACCTCAGCCCATCTGGTAAGGTGATTGATGGATAAATTATATAGTGATGATCATACATCAACTCAGAAAGAAGGCTCACTTCATCATTACTACCTATGTCAGATAGGGCTCCAAGATTTAATGATTATGCTGATATCTTGGGTTGAGACCATCTTGAGCTTGAAATACTAGGTAGGATTTAAAAAGTAATGTATTGAATATTATATTTTTCATAACACTAATATTTCAGATATAAAAAAGTTCTATAGAAGCTCCTTACTAGTTGCCAATGAGCTTACACATTAATATACTGACAGTAATAAGTTTGGCAGCTAGGTGTCATCAACCAACTTGAATAGTAGATTATCTGAAATTAGAGCATGATAAAGAGTTTCTCAAAATCATAATATCTTTTTGGTTTCTCCATATTCTAGTTACTGGTTTGTCATTTATGACTTATAGTCTTTATTTCAGGCTGTATCACATTAACTACTGGTAATAAGAATGTCCATTGAAAGCTGATGTATAGATCAGAAAATTGTACTATAGTAAAATAGTAGCGTTAAAGATGCATATACTATCTAGACAACCATCCATTGGGGTCTTTCATATACTACAGCTAATATACAAAGAATTTATTTTAATTGAAAAATGTTTCTCATACAAAAAAGGATAGAAATACTTAAAAGCCATGAGTAATGCTATACATCCCTTTCAGTTAAAAATATCTTTCTCAGTTTTGGTCGGAATAATAATAAAATAAGCAACCAGATGATCTAACAAAAATTTTTTTTGTTGCACTAATATGGCCCACAGCTACGTCAATGCCAAATTATCTAAGACAATTTAAATCAGGGCGGACCAGTATTTGAAAAAATGGTCAGTGATGTCCTCAAGACATCAAAAGCTTGATTCTGTTTTCTTTCTCAATTAAATAGGATTAGTGTATAATTTGAAGCAAAGCTTACATAATACAGAAAATTGGTAGATGAACAGTTGTTAGTAACTAATAATGTTTAAGAACGTGAGTACATCCTAAAGATTTCTAGAGTTAACTTTATGTTTAATAAGCTCATCTTCTTATGATTTAGTTGTGTAATACCATACTTAATCACCTTCTTCCTAAGTAACTTTTTTCAAGTGCATGTCCGTAACGTTCCAGTTCCAGTAGAGGTGGATACGGGGGCCCAACCCCCTACTATGGAGCTCACTACTAAACAAAAGGTAAACAAAGCACCATTTAGAAGGATAGTGCACTGAAAGCCCCATGCAAGGAGGGGGTTAAGAAGCTGATATGATTGGACAATATGCTACACATATCAGTGGATTAGAGTGGGAATTAAGATGAGTCTCAAGATTGATGGAAAAGGTATATGAAAAGTAATCAATCAAAGTGTCAAAAATTCAGCGAATTGAGGGAAATTATGCCAAGATTTTGAGATAGATGAGAACTTCTAGAAAAAGGAAAATAAATAGGAGACTACCAAGCTGAGGATGCATCCAGCTTGGGGAACCAAGATTTAAAGAGTTAAATGGAGGATTGAGGAGGAGGTCTTTTTTGATTAATAGGTTGTTGCAGATAAGTCTGCGATTATTAGAAGATTAATAAAGGTCAATAGGGGCGATTGCTCCATATATCATTTATCAGGTTTTATTAGAGTCAGCAATCTTAATATCATCTAATTTGGTTGCTCAGTGGCCAATAACCTGTGTAAACTGACTCAGTGGAATCAAGCCTTCTCGCCAAGAATTAACAGTGGTGCTCACTACAGGGGCCACTGGTCAACTGTAGTTCCTCGATGCTAGGGTAAGATGGTGAGCCCTCATTTGTTATGACAGAACTTGATCAGATTCCACGCACATTATGCTGAGGAAGCGTGGAAGCACCTAATGACGAACCAGTACCATTTACTATAACTGGGCCAGGTGATGAAGATATTTTGATCAATTTGCAATTAGAAAACTATCCTGAGTTGATGGCTGACCAACAAGGTCACTCCACAAATGTGACCCCTCAGCAGCTGCATGACATTATGGAATGGCTTTTGTGGGGGTACTGACTCTATGAAGATGAGGCGGGGGAGCATGTCTTGAATTTTTTTATAATCAATGAGACCAAGAAAGCCGCTATGCCTTGTAGATGTCCTATCTGGATGTGACTACAATGGGGTTCTCTGACTTAGTACCCATGGAATTGAGGAGTATCTTGTCACTTATGTGAAACCATCTATTCGCCAGCTACTGCGTGTGCTGGCTCGCTACAATATAGAGATTGGGGATGTAATGCAGTTTTTTGTGCCCAGCAGAATGATACTTGCCTCCTTCTCGACCACCTTGATTGCTCTTTTTTGAAGGTGCAGGGGGCGCAGGTATAGATGTACCATTATGTTGGGGATGTCCGCCATTGGTTGGACGACTTGGTACCACAGTTGAATCTAGTATTACTTCAGGTGATAGGAGAACTGTTGGATCAGCATGGCCTATTGGTGGAATGGGTTCAGGATGTATTAACGTTGGGAAGCAATACTGAGTGCTTTTTGATGGACCTAACAGAATGGGCAGAAGTGCTTGAAGCCATGATAGCTCAGCTTAGGGAAATTATAACACTGACAGAATGGCGAGTGATGGATCATGTCAGTTTCATAGCAGCTGAATTTAGCCAACTTCGCATACAGTGGAGTAATCAGTGGATGACAGATAATGCGCTTATCCTTTTTCGCTGTCCCCCAATTATCTCCAGCTAATATGTTGGGTTACCCAATTGGAAAGTCATTAGTCAGGCCAAGTGCAGTCAAGTTTTCCTCTTCTGATCAGTGAGATGAGAGAGTACATGGACATGCAAGTACAATTTGATACCCTTCGATGGGCCAATGAGGATTGGTGCAAGAACAAACCTCCCTCATTAACTAAATAAATGATGCTAATCAACAAGTGGGTTATGCTAGCCAGCAGCATGAAAGAATTTTAACATAGCGGAGGATGTCTATCACAACTACAAGCAGTGGAGCGGAAACTGGACGTTGAGCAGGACTTTAATCAAGAGTTGCAACATAAATATGAGAAGCTGCAACAGGATTTCAGGAGGTTTGTTGTAGATGCTATATGGTTAAAAAGGAACAGCTAATCTATGAACTTTTTGATGAGCATGCTGGAGCCAGGGGATGTGGTGCAGTTAGTGGTGATTTGGGGGAAGCATGCTATGGATCAGCTAATGAATATCCCTCAGAGTTGTGATGGACTTTTCATGTGACACTACTTCTTCTGAGTCCATTTCGACGGATTAGATTCCATCCACCTGCCCATATGATAGTTCACAAGGGGGTTGTTCCCCTAGTCGCTCAGGACCCAATTCGCCTGCTCCTTGTGGCTGGAGCCTGGAGCAAGGCGAAGCTGTTTAAATCAAGAAATTACATCCTTCAGTTGTGATGGGAATCTACATGGTTACTTTAAGCAATTTGAATTTGCTGTGGAAGGGGCTTCTGATCGGTAGAAAGTGAAACTGTTGCTGTCCGCTTTAGACGTGGAAAGAGTTGATCAAGTTACTTGCTACCTCTCAAATATCTTGGTATCATATGAAGAAGTGAAAGCGATTGTTCTCCAGCTGTTTGGGGGCACAGCCTAGGTGGCATAACAAAAGGCTGACTTCCTGACTGTACAGTTTAAAATTGAATCCCTGCTATAATTTGCTGAACGATTTTCAGCAGAAGCACATGTGTTACTCAGAGCTAAAATTTTATCAGCCAAGGATGTTGGTATAGTGATGACGGCGGCCAACAAACCTTATCAGGAATTACATAATGCTATGTATCACGTTTTGGACAGAGATGTGAGACTTATTTGAATTGTGAACACCCTAGGTCAACTATCCTCCATGATCAGAACTCTGAAGGTAGCCCAAAAGACCCCTGCTGTCACCACACCAAACTCTTTGGGATATGGGCTGCAGCGACCAAGCTCTCAACCACTGGAACATATTCATCCATCATACAAATCAGCGGACCCTTTTCAGCCTATGTGCTTTTTGCCACGTCATCCACAACCTTAGAACAATACCATCATTTTTCGAACTGGTCCTCCCGCTGCAAGTTATATACATGAATCTTTTATGAATACTTGCTTCTAGTGTGGATGAAGAGGGCATTATGCGGGCAATTGTTCTAGCAAACCGCAGTGTATGCAATGCCAATTGAGAAGATTGATCAGGGAAAAGCTTGAGGGAATAGAGAAGGGATGCTTCACCTCCGTTAAGTCCAATTTAATTGTCCCTAATGATTTCTCAAACATCTCTTCGTGTAGGATTCAGAACTCAGCTGGACGATTTGCTATACCAACAGCTTCCGTTAAACACTCCTGCTTCCGTTCTAGAGAGTGAAAAATCACCCCAAGCTATGAGTTTTACCAGGATGTGCAGAACCTATATGCGTGGCAGATCCTGGAACAAACTGGAACAAGCAATGTGGATCCCTCAACGGACGTTGTCTCTTTAGTAGGGGTTAATGTAGCAATTCTGGCTGAGAAAATTGCTATGGAGTATCCTCATGTTGGCAGGGACATTTCCTCCTTTCTGAGTAACAAAAAGCCTTTAGCTGTCCATGTAATAAACACTGATGGTTTTTCTTATTTAGAGTGCACTTACTGTGACATTTTCGTTAAAAACACAAAAATCTGCGCTATCATAGACTTGGGGGCCCCTGTCAATATAAATTCTATCAGTTTGGTGTCTAATCTTCTGTTGAAACTGGATGTGGACCATCGATTAGTATATGGGACCACGGGATGCATAGCACTGTTTCTGAAGGAGCATATAGCACATTGCTTTTATGATTTGGGTCAGTCTGGACTTCCACTCCAGTGTTGGGTTCTACCAAAAAATAATTATGACATGTTAATCGGCGCGGCATTTATGAGCAAACTTGGTGTTGTGATAAATATGGCGGAGGAAATTCTTAATTTTTTGGGACAACAGATTCCCATTATTTTACCTCTAGTGGAATCCCAACAGATCCGTTCTGTTCTAGTCAATTCAATCTATTGTACAGCGATGGAGTGATTCCTGTTTGATATCAGTGAATGAAGCGGCGAACCAAAGCCCATTAAACCAGATTTATGAGTACAAAGGGATTCCGCTTTGAGCAGCGAGCACTTTGAGCCTACCATCTGAACATTATTGCATAGTAGGAACTGAGCTCAAAATTGACATCCCTAAAGGGCTTTATGGGGAAATTATGGGGCCTCACCAGCACTCACGGCTTGAACCACATATGGCTCCAGTGATACTGCTCCCTGGGAATGGGGAGGTGAAGGTGCTGCTAGCGAATTAACAGAAGGAGACAATAATGATTCAGCGGCACTAAATTGTGGCTTACCTAAAATTAGTTCCTATAGAGGAAGTTCGCGTATTCATGTTTTCAGCTTGTATAGGATCTTGGACTACTTACATGTTCATCATTTGGCATATTGACAGTGGTTCCCCAGGAAACACTAACTGTATTACCAGTGAAACAGCAAGATAAGGCTATGGCGTTATTTGAAAAGTACTTGGATATTTTCACACATGATGATCATGATTTGAGGTGCTCTCAAGGGGTGGTACATTGCATAGATATGGGGGGTCAACCTCCCATTTGATCGCAGCCTATTAGACAATCAAAGGCGGCAGAAGAAGTTGTCTTCAAAAAGGTAGATAAACTTATCAAACAAGTAATTCTAGAATTATCAAACAATTAGTGGGCATCGCCAGTGCTCATTGTAAAGAAAAAAGGTGGCATGAATTGGGTCGTTATTGACTATCACAAGCTCAATAGTGTAATGAAAAAGGATTCCTACCCTCTTCCATGGATTGATGACGCATTGGAACAATTGTTTGGGGTATTTTTTTCCACCATGGATCTGATCTTGGGGTATTGGCAGATCGATTTGCCATTGGTGGAATGGGAGAAATGTTCTATCATCACTTTGAAGGGGTTATTCCAGCCAACCCACATGTCACAAGGTTTGTGCAACGCCCCAGCTACGTTCCAGCGTGCTATGGATACGATTTTAGGTGACTTGAAGCTGTCCTGCATTTTAGTTTACCTCGTTGATATCAATGTGTTCTCACAGATGTTTACAGAGCACCTTGCCCACTTGGAACAAGTGTTCCATTGCCTCGCTACCGCTAATATCAAAATCAAGCCTCAAAAGTGTCATTTATTAAAGAACAATTAGAATACCTCAGGTTCATAGTGGATTGAAAAAAGGGCTTAAACTGCACCAGCAAAGGTGGAATCGATAAGCAAGATGAATTGACCAGGTAATAAGTGGGATATTCAAGTGTTTCTGGGGATGGTTGGGTACTACTGATGGTTCATTCCCAACTTCAGTTGCATTGGGGCACCACTTTTTGAGTTGTTAAATAAAAATACCTCTTTCAATTGGACAGATCGCTTTTGATGTGTTACAAATCTTCATAGAAAGAGCACCTAACTTGCAATATCCCAACTTTGACAAACAAATCATAGTACAAATTGATGCATCCCTCTCCGCATAGGGGCAGTATTATCCCAGAAGGATGACAATGGCGTGGAGCATCCTGATGCATTTTTTAGTCGAAGCTTGAACTGTCATGAATAAAACTACAACATGACTGAGCATGAGTGTTTGGTGGTGAATATACGTACAAACAGTTTCAGTTATATCTACATGGGGTAAAATTTCAAGTTGTGACGGATCATGCTTCCTTGTGCTGGCTGCAGAATCTGCATGAACCGGAAGGATGGCTCATGCATTTGGTACTAATGCTCCAGGCATACAATTTCTAGATTATACACCATCTGGGAGCAAAATTAAAATGCAGATTGCTTTCCTGACTGCCAACGTTTACTATCATGGCGGATTTAGCCAACATTATGTATGAGAAAATGGTGGTGAACAAATACCATTATGAGCCGCTGCAGGTGATCAAGGTATTAGATGGGCTCAGGCAGAATGCTTTTCTACATGAGGGGGAACTATATAAGCAGATCAGAAACTCGACGCTGAGCTTCCCTAAAGCTTCTTCTAGACCCAAAATTATTATGTATGCTCATTGGGCTTTAGGACATGAAGGATTGCGGAAAACATTAGAGTTTTTGCGACCCTGTTACTACTAGGAAAGAATGCATTATGATGTATTGAAAATGGTTAGTTGTTGCCATCAGTGTCAAGTGGAAAAGCCATTCCACAAGAAGACCACATACCATCTGGTTAAGCCCCAGTTCACCTGGCACATCTTTCCCTTGATGTAGTGGGACCTCTGCCAACTAGTGCCAATCGATCCAATTATATAATTGTCACCATTGATCATTTTACCCAATGGGTGGAGGACAGGGTCATTAATGACTTGGGAGCGGTCATCACTGCCAAGTTTATTATGGAGTGTGTTATACAGTGACATGGCTGCCACAATTCATTCTAATGGACAACGGAACCAATTCACTTTGCTCATCCTGCCTAAGTTGAACGAACTGATGGCAATCCGTGGGGTCTTGACTACACCCTACGACTCAGAATCCAATGAATGGTGGAATGAGTCAACGGAACCCTAGCGAACATACTCCATAAATGGTAAAGGATTAACCCTCATAATAGAGTACCATTCTACCTACAGCTGTGTTTGCATATAATATCAGCTATCTTTCATCCACTGGTAAGAGCCCTTTCCAACTGTTGTATGGTTGATGTCCAGCTCTGCCTGCCTTGCTTTACTCATGTGTAAAGGACAAGGTAGTATGGGCCCTCAGCAAAATTTGAGGACTCTTACATAAACGTAGATCATGCTACAAAAGGAAGTCTACTCCACCAGTTTGGCCAAGAAGATTCACAATCAGGAAGCCATCAGAAAAGATGGAGTGGACTTTTACTGTTCGCTGTAGGAGACCATGTCTTATTCCATGATCAGCATGGATTTGGGTGGAAAAACAATCTCTCTAACATCTGTGCTGACCGTTTGAGAAAATCAAGAAGACTGGCTTGGATGTCTACACCATTAAAAACCTGCAGGTAGTCAGATTATCAACTGAGTTCATATGAAGTTCCTTCAAGCATATAAGAAGTAAGAGCATATCATTCCGTCAAAGGGGTTGTAATGTTGATAATTTGATATGACGGGGTGATATGCTACACATATCAGAGAATCAGAGTGGGAATCGAGACGAGTCTCAAGATTGATTGAGAAAAGTATATAAAAAGCAATCGATTGAAGTGTCAATCATTCAATGAATTGAGGGAAATTATGCCAAGATTTTGAGATAGATGAGAACTTCTAGAAAAGGGAAAACTAATAGGAGACTACAAACCCAGGGATGCATCCAGCTTGGGGAACTGAGATTCAAAGAGTTGAACGTAGGATAGAGGAGGAGGTCTTTTTTGGTTAATAGTTTGTTGCAGATAAGTCTGCGATTATTATAAGATTAATAAAGGTCAATAGGGGTGATTACTCCATATATCATTTATTAGGTTTTATTAGATTCAGCGATCTTCATATTTTCCGATTTGGTTGCTCAGTGGCTAATACCCTGTGTAACCTGAATTGGCGGAATTAAGACTTTACACCAAGAATTAACAGAGGGCACACATTTTGACTAAATCAGACCTGATAGAGGTCAGAAAATCAAGCTAAGCATGTGCACATAAAATACTAAAATGAACTGGTTTTTAATAAGCCAGACAAACAATGAGGAAAGTTGGTCTTTTAAAAACATAATTAAACACTGTGGGGAGCGTTGTCAATTGGCGGAGTTGGTGCTAGGTTTAAATAACCAATAGGCGCATGCTACCATTGTCAGTGTTTTGTAATTCAAGATTGTCCAAACTTAAGTTATAGATTATAAATTGACTCAACCAACTAATATTATAAATATTACATGTTTTTAATCCCTGTTCCTCCATTAACAGTATGAACCTTCAGTGTTGAGGGCGTAGCTGGTGCGTTTTAACGCCCTGGATGTAACGCCCAGCCAAGCATCAAGTACATATCAGGACCAATCTGGGCATACCTTGCCTGTACCCAGCGATGGTCCAGGGTATGTTTTAATTCAAAAAGTCTTGTAACTTGACCTTTTTGGCCTTCTGAAGACTAGCCTTGTCCTTGCAGTCTGTCCCCTCAATTATGTCATGCAGTCAAGATATTACCCTCTCGACCTTTTGAGGGCTCCACCCCTCCTCCAGGGGCTTTTTCCAAATAAAAGTTCTTGTGGTTCAGGGTTAGCTTCATAGCGGCAACAATTTGCTGCAACTTGGGTCCTGCAACCGTGGGAAAACGCTCATGAAAAACATTGACCAGATCTTGGGCATGGGCACAGTTAAATGATGGTACCCAACTGTTCTCGCTGCATATAATCCCTTCCAGTATACTAGGTACTCAAGCCTTCTTCTTACTCCGCAGGTGGCTACGATCTCCTCCACTTCCCACTCTAGTGCTCCAACCACTAGATAAGCCTCCAGTTTCTTGATGGGGGCCCTCAAACAACGTCAGCTTGCTTTCATGAAAGACTTAAAAGATCCAGAATGAGGGGGAGATCCAACTGGTATGAGGCATAGCCACTTTTCTAACAACGCGGTAAGTCCAAGTCCTCTTTGGTCCAAGCTTTTTGCATGACTGCTTGATAGAGATGTTTCATGCATCAAGCATCACGAGAACCCCTTCTTTGTATTCAGGACCTACCCATCTTTTTCTATTGGCGTTCTCCTTATAAAACTTGTATTGCCGCCTCCAATTTTGAGGCAACCCCTTGGTCTACTTCTTGATAGTCTTAGCAAAGTCCATCACCACTTAAACTTAGGATCCACAGCTGGACTTTATATTGAAGGCGTAGCCAACCCGTGGTTGGCAAAAAATAAGGAAAACTGATAGAAGCATGTTGAGCGTTGTTATAGATAAATTGGGCCATGGGAAGGTGAGAAGCCCAACCTGTATGATCCGCGGCAGTGTAACACCACAGAAACTGTTCTAAGCACTGGTTCACTAGTTGACCTGCCCATCTGATTGGGGATGATAGGCAGTTGAACGGCAGGGGAAAATTTGAAGTGTCTTACACAACTCTTCCCAAAAAAAACAGAGGAAAACTAGGGCCCCCAATCACTAATTATCTCCTGGGGCACCCCATGAAGGGCGAACACATGAGATACAAAGAGACTAGCCATCTTCGCCGCAGTTACCATATTTATACAGGTAATAAAGTGGACGAACTTTATAAAATGGTCCACCACTACCATGATGGCATTGTAGCTATCAGACGCAGTAAATCCAATAAAGTCAACTGATAGAGAAGTCCAAGGTCTCTCAGTCCTTTGAACTGGAACCAGCAACCCCATGAGGGGCTGGTAATTTGGTTTATATTTGGTCGCAGATCAGACACCCCTTACATTACTTGGCAACGTGCGCAGCTAATCCCTTCCAATTATAAGTGAAGCAAATTAGTTCTAGAGTTCTGCCTTCCCAGGATGTCCTATAATGATCTTATCATGATGGTCCAAGATGATTTCCAGGTGAAGTGGTCCATCAGGAACCCATAGGCGACCATAAAACCACACCATTTCGTCCTTCACATGGTACCCTTTAGTAATATTTTCCTGATTCAGCTTGCTCTTGGCGAGTACCATAGTATATTTTGCTGACAAGGGCTGTGAAAGGACCACCCTTCTAAACATACCATATTCCTATGCATTTTCCATAGGAGCAAGCGCTGACCTGTGGGTTGAGAGGGGTGATGTTGGGACACAATCTTACCCGGTGGAATCATCAAGTGGGTTTTGTGTACCTCCACCTCCTTAGGATCTAGAGCTAATGCAGGGTTTCGGCTCAAATCATCCGCTATACCATTCTCCTTCCTTTGATAAACACTTAAGAAAACATAATTTGGACCAGGGTCTCATGCCAGCGGGTTTGCCGTGGGGTCAGGACATGAGGTGAGTGGTAGTACAGCAAGTCACGGTGATCTGTAAATACTCATAAGTGTTGGGATGAGCCATGCAGGTGTTGATGCCAATAGGTCAATACCTCAACCATTGCTGATAACTCTTTGTCATTAACGGCGTAGTTTAACTCTGGTAAAGACATCTTCTGGAAAAATATCCTACCAGATGCTCTATTCTATCTTTTCCTACTTGTAACAAGGCAGCCGCTATAATGAAGTTGGAGGCATCAGTAGCAACAATAAACTCTTATTCAGGATCTAGATGGAGAAGGATGGACTTGGACAACAGGGTGCACTTTACCGCTTTAAAGGCATCCTGAAGGATGGGAGACCACTGGAGCACCTTTGCTACAATCGTCTTATACAAGGGCCAGCCACCTCAGAAAGATTTGGCGTGAGCTTCTTAAGGAACGTACACTTCCCCAAAAACCACCTCAATTTCTCGATTAAAGTTGGTGTAAGCCACTTGCAAATCTCCTGCTCCTTGTCTGGAGTTATCATGTGGCCTTGGCCAAACATGACGTTGCCCAGGAAGGTGACCTGGGACATAAAGAACTCGCACTTACTGATCTTCAGCGTAAGGTTGGCTGCCCTTAAGCTCTCCACCACTTCCCTCAGATTTGTTGAATGGGACTCATGATCAAGGGAAAACATCAAAATATCATCTTTATAGGCCACTGCGCACACACCTAGTAGGTCCTCAAGTCCGCATCTATATGACGTTGAAAGATAACAGATGCATTTTTAAGCCCAAAGGCATAACTTAAAACTAGAAAATTCCTTTTCTGGTTTAAAACACAGTGAGCCACTCCTGACCCTTCTGGATCTGGATCTGATTGAACGCATTTATGCAATATATTTTGAAGAAGACTCTGGGCTTCTCCACATAGAGAGCTATCTGAGAGTCCAATGGGATGGGATGTAAATCTGGTACAGTTACATTGTTTAGGATCCCATAAACTACGCAAGGCGTAGTGTACCATCAGATCTCTCCACAAGAAAAGTGGGAGCATACTGAAGAGTACGCTGAAATATTGCACCTTTAGCTAACTGTTCTTTGACCCACACATCCAACTCTGCTTCCTCCTGTACAGTCAAGGTGTAAATAGGAGAAGATATATACACCAGATCAACGGTGAGTTTGAACTTGAAATCTAACTCTGAATGAGCTGGTAGTACATTGGCTAAAACCGGTTAAAAAGAAGATTCTTGACCTTCTAAACATGTTTTCAAGGGTACCTCTAAAGAGGGCTTTAGCAACGTTACTAGACTGAGTGTGTTAACATTGGGCTACTGGGGCAAATTGCCCTTACAGTTCGCTACAGACATGAGGATAAATATTTCATGGTCATTAATTTAAATTAATGATATTGTATTGTCTTTCAAGCTGGTTCTGATGCCAAACTTTCGCCACCACTCCACTCCTAAAATGATGGGGTACAAGAGGTTTTTGTTTGCTTGGATGTGTTCAGGAAAATGATATTTTTTAACTTGTAATCCACTAACCCTAGAACCTTCAATGTAGGATAACTTGGTAAATGTTAAAATCTTAGGCTTAATTGCTCGCTTTTCAACCCTGGATTTCAACTTCACAGATTCGTGGATCCTGGCGTTGATTATTTTGATAGACTGGGGCAATAATAGTATGAAGACTATTATTATAGTTGGCTGCCAAAAAGCCACGTTGAGAGTAAAGTCCAGCGCTAAACTGATGCTTCTTCTTCTTGAAGATACTTTGATGCTGGTAGGGACCACTTTCCCTATTCCCTTCTCGCAGAGCCAAGCGGAGATTTCAACATTGCCAACCTAAGGATATCCAATCCTTGCACTCTTCTCTTAAGAGTAATGTTTAAAACAACCAATGTTTATACAACTAAAGCTAGTATCAAGTTGAATCTTCTTTTATTAGTAAATTATTTGGGGCTTTTATAGCTAGAATCAGCACACAACTTTTCAGTTGTCCAATTAGAATATTTGTGCTCCTATACTGGTTTTGACCCTTAGTGTTAGGCACTGAATCTCGTCAGGTACCGTTGCCTTAGGTTTACTAGGCAGCATAATCCTTGGGCGTTTGGCGGTCCAAACAATTGGTATTAGGTACACAAAACTGATTGTTTTGACCAATGACGATTCCACTTTTCCTCCAGCATTTAACCATTTTGGTATTTACTTATTTTTCCAATCCATTCCATTCTGAACGATTCCCTATAATTCAACTATTGGGGATTATACCAATATTGAATTATTGCTTAATTTCTCAGGGATGACGCCCAACGAAATTATCATCTATCAGCGGCCTCAAATGTCATTGGGGATGATTCCCGACGAAATTGTCATCTGTCAGTGGCCTCAATTAGCATTGGGGATGATTCCCAATGAAATTATCATCTGTTGCTGGCCATAATTATTATTGGGATGATACCTGACAATAATTCATAGTTGGCGACCTCTAATATCATCAGGGATTCCGCCTGACGATATTCTCATCAGTCAGCCACTATTGCTGACCCTCTACAATTATAACATGATCTTTGAATCTCATATTCAGTCAAAGGGTTGGACTATGTGGTCATCTGCAATTCTGACACATCCTCCTTCTTGACCAGATATCCAACGGAAGATAGAACCCTCAGGAATAGAAGCCGTTTCAGCTGGAGCTTATATTTGGTTTATCATACCTCTATGTCCTCAGCGTAGTGCAGCTCTGTCTGCACTCAATGCTCATATGTTATGCTTGGTTCAATGACTTCATATCCTTGATTCTACCAGTTGCCGCCTCTTCTCAAGCATGGTTCCAATGACATCATGCCGCGCCAGTCCCATCTTTGCATCAGTTGTGAGAGATCAACTGGTCCACCTGTACGAACCCCAGGATGGGTCTCAACATTTTGTTGATAGGGACTATTCTGTCAGACCCAGTTTCAGCCCTTTCTGATCCTACCAATCAAGACATCTCAACCCAACCAAATAGGGAGCACAAAATGGGGCATTAACATAAAATAATTAATCGAAATTAGTAAACTAATCAGCAATCATTCTCAAATAATTATTATACTAATTTTGTTAATATGTGAGGAATATCGCCTGGTTAAAATTCTAACATATCCCCTGACTTAACCAGATGATTTTCCTCAGCCGCAACTCCGCCATTTTCAGTAGGCAAAACATTATCAACGCGACGGTTGGGACATTCTTGACTTCTTCCCCCCATCTCCAAGAGTCGTTGGAAACTAAACATTGGGGCTGAGGTTCTGCTGGTGGCATCCTCCCCCAAAAAACATATTCAGTGGCTTTCACCACCTCCTAACTAAATCTTAAGTTAATTAAGCAACACACTAACAGAGCCCCCTTGTAGTGAGCACCAGTGTTAAAATCTTGGGCTTAATTGCTCGCTTTTCAGCCCTGGATTTCAACTGCACAGATTCGTGGATCCTGGCGTTGATTATTTTAATAGACTGGGGCAATAATAGTATGAAGACTATTATTATAGTTGGCTGTCCAAAAGAAACATTGAGAGTAAAGTCCAACGCTAAACTGGTGCTTCTTCTTCTTCTTGAAGATACTTTGATGCTGGTAGGGAACACTTCCCCTATTCCCTTCTCGCAGAGCCAAGCGGAGATTTCAATATTGCCAACCTAAGGATATCCAATCCTTGCACTCTTCTCTTAAGAGTAATGTTTAAAACAACCAATGTTTATACAACTAAAGCTAGTATCAAGTTGAATCTTCTTTTATTAGTAAATTATTTGGGGCTTTTATAGCTAGAATCAGCACACAACTTTTCAGTTGTCTAATTAGAATATTTGTGCTCTTATACTGATTTTGACCCTTAGTGTTAGGCACTGAATCTCGTCAGGTACCGTTGCCTTAGGTCTTCTAGGCAGCATAATCCTTGGGTGTTTGGCGGTCCAAACAATTGGTATTAGGTATACAAAACTGATTGTTTTGACCAATGACGATTCCACTTTTCCTCCGGCATTTGAACATTTTGGTGTTTTCTTAAGACTCCAATTCATTCCATTCTGAACGATTCCCTATAATTTGACTATCAGGGATTATCCCAATATTGAATTATTGCTTAATTTCTCAGGGATGACGCCCAACGAAATTATCATCTATCAGCGGCCTCAAATGTCATTGGGAATGATTCCCGACGAAATTGTCATCTGTCAGTGGCCTCAATTAGCATTGGGGACGATTCCCAACGAAATTATCATCTGTTGCTAGCCATAATTTTTTTTGGGATTATATCTGACAATCATTCATAGATGGCGACCTCTAATATCATCGGGGATTCTTCCTGATGATATTCTCATCGGTCAACTACTATTGCTGACCCTCTATGATTATAATATAATCGTCAAATCTCATATTTGGTCAAAGGGTTGGACTATGTGGTCATCTGTAATTCTGACAGGAAGCCCATAACCTAACCATACCACCTGACAAGTAACTCAACTCAAGATAGATGGCTAGGTCTTAGTCAACTAAAATTATTAGAGGATCTGGTATCCACCAAAAATTAAAGTGCTGATTTTCCCTAAAGGGGAAGAAAGGATATCAGTCAACAAATTTTATCCAGAATGGTCTTTATTCATAGCAGACAACGCCAATACTCACCATTAAATTTTTCATCAGGCATAAGCATGCCTCCAGGATAAGTTTTTGCATCATAGAATGATGAGGGATAGTTGGCCTCTTTTGCTACTGAGGTCACATATCCCACCATATCTTCAGCAATTGCATATATATTTTTCTATTGTAATAAAAAGAACTTTCTCCACCATCTGTGTTCTGAAAATCATGTTAGGAGTCATGCGTGGGTTCTCTGGGTGATCTGGTATACAGAGATGGGTTTCATACTAGAGCCACAAGATGCGATATTTGGCTCATTTTTATTTTATGAATTTACATTATAAAACGCTTTTTTGGGCATTAATGACTCCATGCCAGATTCAATGGACGGTTGTACATTATTATATAGGGCTATCACCCCCAGGCCCCTAATTGACAATCTGCTTGCACCGTCCAAATGCAGTGTGGAGAAAAATTCATTTTTAATTAAATCGTTAGGTTCATTTTGGGGCTAGACTCTTTTTACCCCAAATTCTGCCCAAAATGGAGAAGGGATCAATGGGGAGCTCTGCCCTGTTCAGGTAAAAAATAGTCTTGAATGGCATATCTTTAGGAGAAGTGACATGTGACATCATTGTGGTAGAATAAACTGAGATATTTATTTTAAATTTGGGGCTTAACCCTTTTTCACTTTTGAATTCCGCTGAAAACAAAGGAATGGAAGGATAAGAATCCCTTTTTCAGAGGTGCATGTGAGTTTTTAGAGCTGGTATTTATAAGAACGCCCAGTTAAAACAATGACAGACAAATTACCTAGCCCCTTTCAAGTTAAGGTGGTTAAATTTCCCCAAAAAGTTTTGATAAGATGATCAAAGCTAGTGGAGAACGCTTGACTCATTTTTTTATCCATCGCAAGCACATCTAAAGCATCCAAAAAACATCTTTTAGATATGAAGGACACAGATAAGACCATGACATGAGGAAACTCACAAAATTTGGTCACACAACACGCCCAACACCAAGGTGCACAAGTGACCCATAGGAGAGTTCAAAAGCAGTGGCACAAAGTTGCCCTGCCACCAATGGACTCTTCACACTCTTCATACTCTCAAACACCCACATCACAAATTTATAAAGATAAAACACCCAGGCAGGTTCCCAAGGTAGAAGCCAATACAGCCACTTAACTCTTGGAGGAGGGGAGTCAGTGTGGTTTTGTCACAAGAAAAAGAAGTGGTGTGAAACTTGGAAACCTGAGCAACTGGGTATTGAAAGGTCCATACTCACTGTGTACTTGCCAAAAGGGTGGAAGTAACACTGCGTGAAGAAAAAAGAGAAACGCATAGCTGGCACACTGTCAACGAGAATGAGACCAAAGTGGACAAGAGCGTCCCAACCACAGTGCACAACCAAAGCGACTAAAAACCACTACTAAGAACTTCCACTCAGAATAAGATTTGGGAAGATTAAAATATATGGTTGGTCATCTAATGTCAAGAGTGTGTTTGTAACGCTCCTGTTTCAGTAGAGGTGGTGAAAAGAGGGCCCAACTCCCTGCTATGGAACTCACTGCTGAGAAAAAGGTTAACAAAGCACCACTCAGAAAGAAAATTCACTGAAAGCCCCAAGCAAGGAGGGCACACATTTGACTAAATAAGACCTGGTAGGGGTCAGAAAACCAAGCTAAGCACGTGCACATAAGAACTAAAACAAGCAGGGGGCTTTTAAAAACAAACCGACAAATGAGGAAAGTTGGTCTTTCAGGACATAATCTAACATTGTGGGGAGAGTTGTAAATTGGCGGAGGTGGTGGTAAGCCTAGGAAAACATAATAGGCGCATGCTACCTTTGGCCGAGTCCTGTAACTCAAGATTGTCCAAACTCGAGTTATATTTTGTAAATTGAATTGACTCAACTTAGCAATTTTATAAAAGAACGTGTTACAAATCATTGTTCCTTTATTAACAATAACAAACTGTCTGAGTTGAGGGCGTAGCTGGTGCGTTTTACACCCTGGCTGTAACGCCCGGCCAAGCATCATGTACATACTCAGGACTAACCTGAACATACCTTACCTGCACCCAGCGTTAGTCCAGGGTATGTTTCAAGTCAGAAAGCCTTGTAACTTGACCTTTTTGTCATCCTGACGACCAGCTTTATCCTTGCAGTCTGTCCCCTCAATTATGTCATGTATTTATGAAACTTTATTTAAGATAAAAAAAGAACACTTTGATGGTGTGAGCTTTATGGAGGCCTCTAAAAATTCAACGGAACGCCTATAAATGTTCAAGATGACTTGAAAGAGTATATCAATATATGGTAACATAATACAGATGTTATTTATATGCAAGTCTGCTTTAGGTATTCTAAAAGCAATTCAATGACCATTAGAAGATAGCTTTGGCGTTAAATAGCTTATGTGGTATATGAGTTGGTTTGTAAATTCCTTTGATATAGTTTAGGAAACACTTGTCCTGGTCATCGGGTGACAGGTCTATCTGTCAGTATCCGCTGGTCAGATTCATTATAAAGATTTATGTGATTAAAAAGTAGTCTTAACGATTCATCAATGAGGAGTAGCAGGTAACAGTGTCTTTAGTTTTTGTAACAAGTTTCTATAATATAAACACTTGATCACTACCATCTTTTGTGAGATAAGTAGGAGTGGAGATGCCTAAGCTCTGGGAGGGTTGGGCTTTTCCAGCTTTAAGGAGCTGTTTAAACTCATGGATAAACAGAGCCTATATAATATTTACCTTATGACAGGGATATGATCTAAAGGGGTATCATATTCCATTTAAACTCAATGACCAACGATCTACATATATTTGCAGTTGTTTTAATTTGAAAAAATTGTTGGTTTTATCTTCAATAAAATCACAATTAAAGGGCCCCGCCGCATACATTGAATTAGCCAGGACGCTAGATCCTTTTAATTGAAGAAAGGTAAAGCCCTATGAGCACTCCTGCTGATGAAAATAGTGGACTTGTGCCACACGCTTGACAACTAATAAGTGGTGGTACCCTTAGACTGAGATTACCTCAACTCTGGACTGATAGGTATCCTGACCCCTTTATTATCACCAATTTCGCTGAGGCATATTTGACAAAATTAGATTGCATACCAAGAATTTTACAATGAAATCAGCAGATCACAACTTACTCCCTAAAAGAAACATATTTTTTAGTTCAATTTGAGTAAAAGATCCTGAGCATCAGAATTAATTATTTCATGGATTCTATAGACAAGCAATTTTTACAAATGAGACTACTTCTAAGCATATTAGAGAAAAATATTTGTGCCCTTAATGTTGGTGAAGATCTAAAGATCAAACTACTGAAAGAAAAATCTGATGTTTCAAAGGATTCATGAGAACAGAACAAGCAATGAATTAGTATAAAGTCCTCAGCTTCCTAGGAAAAATTCTTTCATAAAGTATTAAATGAAGACTTTAAGTCACCCCCTCCACCTCCCCATACCAGTATAAAAGCCCATCACTCTACTTATGGTATAATGCTTGGTTATTTGCAATTTCTTTTTAAAAAAGTTGATTTTACAAACCAAAAATTTTTATTTTTAGATTTTAAATATTCTGCCCCCTTCAATAGAATTGCCGTAATTTATAAAGGGCCCCAATTGTTAATCTCAGTGATGGAAGTGGACAATTCCTTTTTTATCAGTGTTAGCGTTTCTCAGCGGGGAGAATTTTAAAGCCCAATTAAAAAAGTTGTCACACCAACTACTTGACCAATAGTATACAAATATTAATCCTGCCCCAAATTAAGCATCCAAACTTCCAGTTCAATCCATCATATCCAAGACCTAATTGTAGAAAATACCGTTGCAGATTAAAATGTGAAGAAAAATAATAGATGAATAGAAAGAAAAAATAGGGCTATTAACCCTGTTATCTGGTCCAAGCCCAGGCTAACCCCAACTTTAAGCTCATTTATCCAATAAGGTTGATGCATCTGCTCTAAACCAACCAAACCAATCTCCCCCTGGTTGTGGGAGGCATGAGTGAGATTACTATTAATGCTCAGCTTTATAATTAGAATAAAGATGTAGTCTGTAAATTGTAATTCCCTCACCTGTCTTAATCCAGATCTTATTAAAAAATATTAAATGACAATGCCACGCGGACTATGGATTCTATCATAGGTATTGAAGTACCCTCAATGGAGTCAATTTTTTCCTCGTCAATTTGGATGTACAATTTAAAAACCCCAACCAATAATACTGCGGTTATGTTGATGGTCAAGACCTGTAAACTAAGGCCAGTCTACAGACAAAACAAGCCTATATGGCCTCACGCACGTCATCTTAACATTACTTTTGAGTCACATGAATTGGACCATTAAACTCGTAATTTTTGTCCCTGGCAGCACAACATATTATCCCCTCATGCGCCCAGGCATGTAATGTGATGGTGATAGTCCCCCTTCCTATGACTTTGGTACAACTCTGTGACTTCATAAAATTCAGCCAGTCATCTCTACAATTGAGCGCCTACCACAATCAACAGAGCATATCCCTAGGATTTTGTTTGTGCAGCCCAACCCTTAAGGGCCCAGAATCATGGATCTTATGGGTGACGTACCAATAGACCTTGGGCACCCTGTTTATCTCTATGAACTCGGAGGCCCAGATGGTTTCCCTTTTATCAACTTGAGATAATGGAACAGGTCAAAGAAGAATGCTGCCAAAATCCAATAATCAAAGACCTCAGCCATGTACGCCCATTAATGAGACCATCAGATCCATTTTGGCCCCATTATCATACCCTAAGGAGCAGCAATGCCCTTCTTTTTCCTTAAAAAACCTTTTGACCATGACAAGTTAGCCTTTATCATGGATACTATCTCCAGCGTATGCACTATGAGTGTCTTTTTATGCTTTAATGTGAATATTTCTTGTTTGCCGTGGACATCACAGTCAGTTTTATACAAGCTTCAATCAATGCTTTGGTAGACACCGGCACTTCAGGGAAATTTAGATGAACTCAAGGGGGCCCATGTCTTGAATCTGGGTGTTACTATGAGCCCCAGTCATGGAGACCTCACAAGTACCAATTATCACATTGTCATTATGAGAACTGCTGCACTTCTCATCCCATAGACATTACATCTTTGGTAACTTTTAGAGATTCCCAAGATACTCTGCCCCATATCATAGGCATAGGTTGAGGACAAAAACAGATGATAATCATCAACCTTGAGCATTACATTATTGCTTCTAGTCCTTCTAAATTTTGGGTGAGATCAACTGCTATTAAAACTAGTGAAAAGAAATGCATTATCAGCCACCATGGAATACTCCACCTCCAAAGCAGTAGTCAAACTGCCTATGATGCCCCCATTACTCCAACCTATAAAAAATTTTTGATGTAGGTAGTGACAGCTATTTGCCACCTCACTCTGAGTTTTAATATATAGAATTCTGCTTAACGGTGGACCTCATTAATATTAATTTACCACTCTACTCTTATACAATGGCTGAGAACCAAGCTCTGAGAACTTGGATCAATAATATGCTATCCAAGGGATGATTAATTTAGAATACTTCACTGGTATTGGCTCCAAAGGTGTTTTCTCAGAAACCAGATGATACCCTGCTGCCATGCAAAGACTATGGACACCTAAACATTACCATTCCTGATCCTTACCTGTTACCACTTGATCTCTAAATCTCAAAAGCAATCACAAAATCCAAGGTATTTTTAAAGAAGGGATGAGAAGAATTTGTTCCAACAGGTTTTAGTAAAAAATGTTAATAATGGCTAACAGTCACACAAACAGACCATGGCATATATCAGTTCAAGGTGATGCTGTTTAATATTAAAAATGACCCTATATTCCAAAGGGTCATCGACAATGTGCTCAAAGACCACCAAATCACTTGCTTTGCGGCATAATTTGATAAAATTTTGTTTCACTCACTAACACTTAAACCTAATAAGGACTTAATAGCAAAAGCTGCTGCCCTACTTAGAGTAAGCCTGAACGCAAAGCCTTTAAGTTGTAAATTATTTAGGACAAAGTGTATTTTTTAGGAAAAACTTCAACTCAAATATGGACACGCCATCTCCCCCTCAAAACTAAAAGTGATAAGGTCATAATCAACCCCATTACATAGCGGCAGCTCCAAAGTTTCTTAGGTTTGTCCACATTCTTGAGAAATTCTCTCTAGCAATCTTAGAACTGCCCACCCCCTCCACCCCCTAACAGGCAAGAACCTGCATTTATCTGATTAAGAATGACAGCGGGAATTTGACGCCATCAATGAGGGTTCTACCACCGCTTCTGTATTGCGCCACATTGATGAATACAAAATATAAATAGTAGCATGTGATTCCCCCAAAATGTCCATAAAGGCATTACTGATACTGGAGCATGCCAGTTGCAGACACCCAGTAGCTTATTATTCCAAGTATACAGGCTCTGAACGCTCATGGGCAATCTACAACTAGGAATTGGCCGCCGTCGCCTGGTCAATGATGCTCTCATGGTACTTTTTGTAGGGAGCAAAATACATTCTGACAGTGCGCACAGACTATAAGTCGCTGACATATTAACGCAAACCACAGAAGTGGCATACTATCAATCAAAGTCTCACTGAGACCTCCTCAACTTTAACCTAAGATATTATTTTTTTCAAGAGTCGTCTCATACTACTAGATATCTTGAGTAGAAGCCCATCCACTGGAAAATTTCATAGAAGACACTGAACTGGGAATTTTTATTCTGCCAGAACAAACTCTGGAGGAACCCCTACCGGCGGCACTTGTCATTACCTCCATCACAACCCCTCAACATCAAAAACCCGCCAATTAAGTCCATGCTTGAACCAAACACCAACTTTAAAGCCACCGCCCAGACCATTACCCACAAAACAACCTTAACCGTTGATACCAAGATTCCTTCATAGCTGCTGTACTAAAAGCTCAATCAAAAACTTCAGGAAGACAGGCCCTAGGAGAGTTATACTGTCAGGGGTAAGCCCCTCTATATGGTGCTACCAAAAGGATCAGGTAATTTACTTACGCAATTAAATATAGGTACCCAAGAATTAAACCCAGAGGTCAAAAGGGAGAGTCATGGTTTGCTAACCATGGAGCACCTAGCGTCAAAAAATTAATTATCTTGATAAAGCAAGCATATGATGGAACAGGCTAACAAAGGATGTGCCCTCTGAGAGGAACGCTGCTTTGTCTGCATGCTTAAGAGACAGACGAAAATGGGTTAGTATGAACACTGTCACCTAATCCAACAGGCGGCAGGCCCTTGGATTTTAGTATAAGTGGACTTCATTGCTATCCTGCCAATATCCCAAGATTTGAAAAATCATAGTTGTTATATATCAGTTTAATGAAATATGCATATTTATCACCTGCTTGATGATAATTGCAGCTGAGAACATGGCTGAGCTATTCATATCCCACGTTTCACTATGTTTGGAGTACCACAAGAACTGATAAGTGACAGAGGTCCACAGTTCACCTTGAAAATCTGGGATGCCCTATTTGAGATGAAAAAAATAAAACTGTGCTGGTCTGTGGCGTACCACCTTAAGTCTAACAGGCAAATGGAACAGGCCAACCAGTTGCTCAAAGAATATCTCCGTTGCTACTCCAATGCTTCCCAGGACACCTGAGAGGCTAAACTCCTTTAGCTCAATCTATTTACAATAAATTCCTCTATAGGTTAAAAGGGTGTTGACAATATACTCCAACCTGGGTTATACCATTCCTTCACTATCAGCCCTCAGATTAGCAATGACATTCCTGTGGTGGACAGTTTTGTAATACACATTTAGAAACACTAAAAAATTGCAAAGAAGCTGAATATAGCTGCCCAGGAGGCCAAGAAATATGGCAATTGGAACGCCATGCAGCTTCAAACTACCATGCAGGCAAACTCGTGATAGTGAAATAAAAAATCTCCACTCAAGGTTATGTGCCAGAAGCTGTCATGTAAGTGATCACGCCCATTCCTTACCAGTAAATTTCTGCTAATAAGTCTTTCCACGTGGAGCTCTCCGCTCATTGGAAAACTCACACAGAATTCCATTCTTCCACGCTGTCCTTCAAGGATAAAAAACTGATGGAGGTCAAACTGATACTGATAGAGAGACACCAGAGTCTGAGGTGGAGGAGGCTTAGATGCCTGAAGATTTCAGCGCAGGGTACAGTATTTAAAGGCCTGAAAAGATTATATGGCTTATGAGAACACCTGGCCTCCACTTGGGATTGCTCCAACTGCTTTAAATTGATTGAGAGCTTTCACACACAGAAACCTGATGCGCCTGAGCCCTCCCTGTAAGTCTTGGGGACCAGCCCTTAAAACTGGAGAGGGTTCAGCACCAGTCCGGACGAAGAGGGGCCCCAAGGCTCCTGTGGACCCTCTGTCACAGCTGGGTGACCTTACCCATGTGATAGATGAGCGCTCGGTGATGGCTTTCCTCCCCAAAGCCATCTCACTCCCCCCCTTCCCCCCTCTTCAATCCTGGTAGGATTTATAGAAGGGGTCTGCAGGGAGATGGCTCACATCAGGGGGCTTGGAAAGGGCCCTGAGGCCACCCACTCCCCAGGCAAGCCATAAACAAAAAATGGGAAATGGAAATTCCCAGTGTCAGAGCCTAGCTGGTCATTTCTGGACTGGAAGAGCCAGTTCGGGATGTCCTGCTTCAGAAGCCATATTGGAGCATGGCTCAGATTTAAAACTCAGTTCTAAACAGCCTGGATCATTGGGTCCAACATTACAAAATGGATCTAGGAGGTTCAGATCATATGAGCTGGCCAATTGTGGAATCATCCCAAATCGCAATGAACCCAATCTGCAGACCCCTGCTTTCTGAGACAAATCCAGTACACCCCAGCCATGCAAACAGGCTGATTTGAGTCATTGGGACCTAGATCGGCAGTATCAATTTGGCTTGGTCCCAAGAAGTTAGAAAAATTTGCAAAATTTTTCTAAGCTTTTGCTGAATCAGGAGCTGCCTTTTACCCCCCTCTGAGCCAGCCAGCTGAATCCCCTTCCCATTCCCCAATTAACCAATCCCTCGATACTTCCCCATGCCTATTGCACCATTTAAATTGCAACGGGCCCCACTGAGGTCAGTTGTTGGTTCATTTTTTCGCCTTTGTCAAAAAAAATATGATAGCTCTACCTAGTTTGCTTTGGACTCCATTTTCTGATTAAACAAATATACATGATTCTGTCAATCAATCTGACAAAGCGCGCCGTTGTCTAAATCCTTTTTCTAATGTTTGCCAACTGGATTATCCTGTTGCTCAATCCTGCCAAATGGCAGCGGATTGCAAACGTGATCTTCCATCCCGCCCCCAATGGTGAACCCACTTCTCTGTTTCTTTCCTCGCATCCATTAAACCAAGGCCCTTCCATTCATTTGGGCGGCAAGTCTGCTGAAACTGCTCCTAAGTTGGAGCAACCCCAAGGCATCCTTGGCCTGCCACACATGGGTTTGGCTCCCATAGCCGCCCCTGCCGCTGCAGTTCCAGCTTACCAGAAGGACCTAGACCATCCTGCAGGGGAAGCTCAGTCTCAACCCCTCTCATGGGGTTTCTCATGCTTCCACCCCTATCTCCAATAACGTGGCGGCCTCTGTGCCGCCTCCCGCTGGCATGAAAGCCCCCCTATCAGGTTCTAAAGGCCAGCAACTGCGAAACCTGGAGGATTTGTTGTCCTCTCTGCCTCTCCCCACCTTGGGGTTACCCCTGTAAGTCTCGCGGTTGCCCCAACGCAACCATCTGGCTTGCCTAGGGGGCCTTCAGTACGTTACTGAACATTTGCTTCCCTCACATTCCCCGTAGATCCCCACTTATATTAGTCACTCAGACCGCTATGCCTCTGGCATTCTGGGGCCTCCACTGGGTGCTCATGCGCCCCAACTGGGAGCCCAGTCTTGTTCTCCTTAGCTGTATCCGTGACATAATGAACTGACCACTATTCCTGGCCTCCTCCTCCTCTCTGGGATGGGCGATGCACTGGTCAACGCCCTCACTCTGAGCTTACTTTCCCTTTGTGACCTGGCCTTCTCCTGCTGGGCTGTAGCCTCGTTCATCTGGGCCTGCTGCCAGGCTCAGCTGAACTGGTCCCCAGCACTCCAAGCACCAATGTAGAGCGTTACCCCATTAGTGAATGCAACAGGGTTGGTGGTTCCCCCTGTCCCCTCTGATGATGTGGCAGCTCAAATCCTGGGAGTTATAGCAGAGATCCAGGTCGCCTCACTGCTTATGGGGGAAGTCCCCGCTTCCTTCTAATGCATAGCAGAGCATGGCCCTCCTGGACGCCCTGGATGGGGATGCCTGCCGTTGGGTCAGGGGAGTGCTCTGCTCTGCTGCCAAGCCAGGTAACCCCACCCCCTTGTTGGCGTTGGTTACCTCAGCGGTCCAGGCCCCTGAGTCAAGACCAGCGCGCCTCCTCCACTTGTTTACTTTGTGACAGTCAGACACAGACCTGCCCTCCTTGATTGAGGCCTTCAAGGTCCTGGCTCCAATGGTTCCCATCCCAGTCAAAATTGCAGTCTCCACATTCCGCGCGGCCCTGACCCCGCTGGAGTGGCCCATACCGCTTGGGATCCTCTCCCTGGATCTTTAGAGGTCACATTTTCTTTGGCCCGTGCAATTGAGGCCAGGCCCTGGCACAACCCTGCCTGTCCCATTGTCACCCCTGAGGCACCCCGTACTGCACCTCCCCTGCCAGTGGGCGCGGCCAAGGGAAGCGTCCCCCTGGTCTAGCTGCCCTTTGCTCTCCCTCAGTGGCCTCCTCGGTTAACTTCCCCAGAGGGAACCCTTACTTATGATACTGCCCGCCCCCAACCCAGATCAGGAGGCTCTATCGTTGGGCCCCCAGTGTTTGGAGTCTGTTCAGTGTGGTAAGATTGTCCCCCAGTGTTTGGAGTTGGCTGGGGGATGAGATTGTCCCCCAGGGTGAACTCACCTCCACCCCTAAAGAGAGTGGAGTGGTGTGCATATTAACCCTCATCTACCCATGTGGAACAAGGAAGTAGTAGAGACCCTGGATCAGCCGTGCCCCACTCCTGCAGGTCCAGGCCAGTCTCTTCTGATGTTGGGTTATGGCCCTTTTTGGGTGCCCTTTCGCTAGCTTACCCCAATAAAGAGGACCAAGCATACTTCTTGTTTCCAATTTCCTTTCCTTCGGAGTCAGGGGTAGTCATGGTGCAAGCCCTTCTTGACACCTGGGTGGCGGGTAACTTCATCGACCTTGGCGTGGCACAGTCCTTGGACCTAATGATGGATGAAGCTTTTTTCATCCTGGGGCGCCTCATTCAAGTCCATGACATCCCACCGCATCCAACATCCATTGCACTTCTTGGTTCATGACTTTGGATTCACCGACCATTTCTCAGCGGTACAGGACTTTCTCTACCCTGCAATCTTGGGACTGGGCTGGTTGCGCCGCCAACAAGTGTATATTAATCTTGCCACCAACTCCTTGTTGTTTAAAACCCTTAAGTTGAGTGGTGAGATCTCCTAGCTGAAGACCCTTCTCCAGGGTACATCCCTTGGTTCCATCGCCCATAGGATCTCATCCTAGCTGACCTCCCTCCAGATTATCCCTCCTGCCTAGCCCCATACAAGGCCATCTTCGACATGTCCCAGGCATCCAAGCATCTGACACAATCAGAGTATGACTTGATGTTCCACCTGACAGTCAACCTAGTCAAGATCAACTGCCCCCCTCTACCCCTATATTGAGGAGGAAGATAGGGCTCTCAGCAGTTGGTTGGACGACATGCTGGAGAAGGGGTGGCTCATCAAGAAGCCTTCTCCGATTACCCTCCCATAGTTTTTGCCAGGAAATCAGATTGGTCCCTACACCCCTGCGTTGACTATGGAAACCTCAACAACATCACCGTCCCAAACCCATACTCTTTCCCTTAGAGCATAGCATAGCACAGGCCATCGCCAAGTCTTATGTCTTCTCAAAGCTGGACCTGGTGAATGCCTTTAATCAGGTGAGGGTGGCGAGGGACAGGAGTGGCTCACAGCTATCCACACTCACTGGGGGCTTTTCCAGTTCAGGGTGATGCCGTTTGGCTTTATTAATGCGCCTGCCACTTTCCAACACCTTATTGACGATGTGCTGGGGGACTTTCATTTATCTTGTGTGGTGGCCTATATTGATGACATCCTGTTTTATTCCCCCATGCTCGAGCAACACATTAGGGAACTTGAAGTGGTAGTGGCAGCCATCCACAAGGCAGGGCTATTCGTAAAGCCCTCCAAGTGTGAGTTTTTCAGGGATGAGGTTACCTTCCTAGGGAATCTTGTCCTGAAGGATGGGTATTCCGTTCCCCCCAGCAAGCTGGAGGCCATTCAGTATTGGCCTACTCCAACCACTCAAAAGCAGCTTTGCAGCTTTCTTGGCACCATCACCTTTTTGAGTAAACTTTCCCCTGCTCTAGCTCAGCTTGCAGCTCCATTACACTCCCTCACTGGCAAGAACGCCCCCTTTAAATGGTTCCCCAGGTGCCAGCAGGTTTTTGAGGGTATCAAGGAGGTGTTTGTCACAACCTCTGTCCTGTGACATGCCAACATGTCCCAGCCTTTCATAGTAGCCTATGATGCCTCGTCATTGGACGTGGGTGCTGTGCTGTTGCAGGAGCATAAGGGAGTTGAGCACCTGGTGGCCTATAACTCCCTGAAGTTTACTGCAACAGAGCAAGTTTGGCCAATATACAATAAGGAGCTAGCGGCAGTGGCGTGGTCGCTCACCCACTGGCAATATCTCCTGCAGGGCGCCCTGCACGAAATTACCATTTAGACGGGCCAAAAGCCCTGCTCTACTACCACAAACCTCAGAAGTTAGGTCACCGACATACCCGCATGTATCAAGACCTCTGTGAGTTCCATTTCAAGTATGAATTCATCAAAGGCCCACTGAACGTCTTGCTGGACATGCTGAGCTGTAACCCCTCCCTATTTCCCAATGGGGAGGAGGACCCATTGGACCTTATGACATTAGTGCCCCCTCCCAAATCCTCTTATTGGCTCCTCCTGTGGTATCTTTCACTGATGTAGACCCTGCCACCCCGCTCCTCCCACGTGTTCTCACTTCCCAAACTTGCTGCCCTGAAGGAATCAAGCTTCTGGCTGACTTGGAGTCCACACTTCACAAGAGAACCCCATATACCTTGCAGGATGGAACAATCTGGTTCTGTGATCAGGTTTGGGTTCCTCCTTACCTACGTAGCTGTGTTCTTGAGGAACACCATGTCCCCCAGACCGTCAGCCATCTTAGTATAAAAAAATGTGCAGATATCATAAAGAGAGCCTATAATTGGCCTGGGTCCTCATAGGACATTCCCGATTGGATATTCATTGTGTCACCTGCGCTCAGGCAAAATCAGATTGTTCTGGAAAGAAGGGACTGTTACACCCCTTTCAGCAGGCTAAGAGCCATGGACCTCAGTCTCATTGGATTTCATCATGGAGCTCCCACCCTCCTGGGGTACTGATGCAATAATGGATGTCGTGGGCTGATTTACCAAGTTGGCACTCTTAATCCCCTGCCTCCCTTCTATTACCGCGGTGAAGACTGCAAATCTATTTGTCAATCATGTCTTTGCCATGTCTGGTCTCCCCAAGGAGATAGTGAGTGACAGAGGCCCCCAGTTCATGGCCCAGTTCTGGGAAGAGCTGTTGACCCTTCTTCACATCAAGCCCTGTCGATCCACTGCCTACCACCCCTAGTCCAATGGTCAGACTGAGCGGGTGAACCAGGCATTGGAGCATTACTTGCGCTGCTATGCGACAGCCTCACAAGACACCTGGGCCAAGGACCTGCCCCTAGCACAGTTTGCATACAACAACTCCTCCATTCCTTGACCAACTTCTCTCCCTTTGAGGTCACTTTGGGGTATAACCCCTCATTCTAGATTGGTCCCCAACTCTCCACAGCAGTTCCGGCTACCAAGGACCATGTGAGCTCTCTCTGTGAGATGCACAACCTGGTCTGCGAACACTTGATGAAGTTCATCAAGGATTACAAGAAGTTCGCTGATCAAAAGCGTCTTCCAGGGCATGATATCATGGTGGGTTCTCTTGTCATGTTAGATACCTGCAGCCTTTCCATGAAAGCCCCCACCTGCAAGCTCACAGCCAAATGAGCAGGTCCCTTCGAGGTTGAGAAGGATTTAGGCAATGGAGCCTACCATCTGAGGCTGCCCGTGCACTGGAAGCAGCACAATGTCTTCCACACCTCTCTTCTAACCCCCTTTAAGGGGAAAGGCCAACATCCCCTGAGCCAATCGTCATCAGGGAATCCTAGGAAGTGGAGGTGGAGGCCATTGTGGCTTCCAAAGGTCCCGTCGATCCTTTCAGTACTTGGTCGCCTGGAAAGGTTACCCCTCATATGAGGACAGCTGATTGAACGTGCACAATTGTACGAACTGTAAGGACTTGATCAAGGAATTTCACGCCTCCCACCTGACTGCACTCCGCCCTCCTCAAAAGATTGCAGCCATTCTGGCCATAAAGTTACCCGAGCGCCAAAAGAACTATGCCTTGGTCCATGACCCTGGGGGGTGGGAACCTCCATGTCAAAAAAGGGAAGGGTAGTGTAAGTCTTGGGAGACAGCTTTCGAGACTGGATAGGGTTCAGCACCCCTTCCAGATGAAGAGGGGCCCCAAGGCTCCCGTGGAACCTCTGTCACAGCTGGGTGACCTCTCCCACGTGATAGATGAGCGCTTGATGACAGCTTTCCTCCCCAAAGCCATCTCACTCCCATTCCTTCCCCCTCTTGAATCCTGATAGGATTGATAGAAGGGGTCTGCAGGGAGATGGCTCACATCAGGGGGCAGGGCGAGGGCCCTGAGGCCACCCACTCCCCAGGCAAGCCATGGCAAAAATTAGGAAAATGGCAATTCCCTGTGTTAAAGCCTGGCCAGTAATTTCCGGACTGGGGGAGCCAGTCTGGGATGGCCTGCTTCAGAAGCCAGATCGGAGCACAGCTCAGATCGCCAACCCAGTTCTGAGCAGCTCAGATCATTGGGCCCACTATTCCAAAACATATCTAGGAAGTTTGGATTGTACAAGCCGCCCAATTTGTGGGATTGGTTCAAATCGCAATGAACCCAATCTTCAGACCCCTGCTTTCTGAGACAAATCCAGTACACCCCAGCCATGCAAACAGGCTGATTTGAGCCATTGGGACCTGGATAGGCAGTATCAATTTGGCTTGGTCCCAAGAAGTTGGGAAAATTTGTAAAAATTTATTTGGCTTTTGCTGAATCAGGAGCTGCCTTTTACCCCCCTCTGAGCCAGCCAACTGAATCCCCTTCCCATTCCCCAAATAACCAATCCCCTGATACTTCCCCATGCCTATTGCACCATTTAAAAGGCAACTGGCATCACCAAGGGCAGATGTCAGTACATTCTTTTTTGCTTTTGTCAAAATAAATTTGATAACTCCGCCTAGTTTGCCGTGGACTCCTTCTGCTTTTTAAACAAATATACATGATTCCATCAATTGATCCAATGAAGCGCGCCATTGTCTAAATCCTTTTTCTGATGTTTGCTGACTGGATTATCCAGTCGCTTAATCCCTCCACATGGCAGCAGATCGCAAATGTGATAATCCATCCTGCCCCAATGGAAAACCCACTGCTCCATTTGTTTCCCCGCATCTGTTAAATGGAGGTCCTTCTGTTCATTTGGACACCGAGTCTGCTGAAATTTCTCCTCAGTTGGAGCAGCCCCAAGGCATCCCTGGCTTACCACGCGTGGGTTTGGCTCCCATAGCTGCCCTTGCCGCTGCAGTTCCAGCTTACCAGCGGGACCAAGAGCGTCCCCTCCAGGGGACGCTCAGTCTCAGACCCTCTCATGGGGTTTCCCATGCTTCCACCCCTATCTCCAATAACGTGGCGGCCTCTGTGCCGCCTCCCGCTGGCATGCAAGCCCCCCTATCAGTCTCTGAAGGCCATCAACCATGAAACCTGGAGGAGTCATTATCTACTCTGCCTCTCCCACCCTTGGGGGTTGCCCTAGTAAGACTCGCTGTTGCCCACAATACAATCATCTGGTTTGCCTGGGGGCCTTTGGTACATTACTGAACGTTTGCTTCCCTCAAGTTCCCCATAGATCCCCACTCATATAAGTCACCCAAACTGCTATGCCTCCGGCATTCTGGGGCCTCCATTGAGTGCTCGCACACCCCAACTGGGAGCCCAGTCTAGTTCTTCTTAGCCATATCTGTGACACTCCCCACCCAATCCTATGGATATCACGGTCATCAAACTCACTTCACTGAACAAAAACTACGCTTTAGTACAAGCCCCAAATGGGAAATGACCCTTGCTAAAACTTGATGGTTGACTCAAAAATAAACCTTTGAGAAAACCATCAATGCTAATAGATTACTCCCATTAATGGATCCCTTGATACTTCCCAATTTATCTGAACAAGCTGTTAATTAAGAAGTACCTCAAAACTGCCTTAATTGCACTTAAACATCCCTATTAACATAGATGATTATAGCTATGATATAATCTTTTATTATGCCCAATCATGGGATTCACTTGGGTGAATCAAGGGGGTTTTATAGCATAACCT
Source organism: Massospora cicadina (assembly GCA_022478985.1). Classification (NCBI taxonomy): domain Eukaryota; kingdom Fungi; phylum Entomophthoromycota; class Entomophthoromycetes; order Entomophthorales; family Entomophthoraceae; genus Massospora; species Massospora cicadina. The sequence continues at coordinate 26,678 of JAKSZP010005490.1, read as the reverse complement.
TAATTGCACTAAGAATTTAATGCAATTAAAATTTATGTATAATGGATTTTTGTATGTTGATCCTCATAATTAGCACAATAGCACTTGCTTATGTATGACCCAATCAGGGAGTACCTAGTAATTTCTGGAAGCCTGCCAACGTTTCTGATTAGGGGTGCATCATTCTTCAATTTCTATATTGCCTTCCCCATTTTATTGTATTTCGTCAGCTGTATTAAAAAATTTAGCTGATTGTAAAGCGATTATCCACAACTAAGTGTTGATATTACGCCTAAAAATCTTCCCAATTATGAGAGTAGAAGTGCATGTTTTCGGGCTGAAACAATTGCATCAAGTTAATTCATGGGACAAATTAACTTATGGGACTTTAACCACTACCATAATCTATAAAGAATTGGCTTGACTTTAATGAACTCATATAATAGATGAGTATTTCCAGGAGATTCCCAAGAGGTTAAAATACCAGCGCTTGGCTAACTAGTAGATCATCATCTTCTTCTTAGCATCTTATACCAATATAGATCTAATATCTTCTTATATAATTAAGTTTTCATCTAGTTCTATCTTCATATTAAGAGTGTATAAAGGCGTTAAAGGGAGCTTATTATTGTTACCTGCTTAAGGAGGGTTTACAATTATAGAGAAAAAAATTATCCAGAAGAGACCATAAGAGTCCTTTTTATTTTTAAGCTTTGTGAGCTTTAGAACGATTATGAAACACCTTAAGACACTTAGCAAAAATTGAGGATAATCCTGCCAAAACTTTTCCCAACTATTGAAACAGGAATATTTAATGAGCGAAAAGCTTTTCAATCTTAACAGCCTTTGACTTAGGAAAGTAATGTAAGCATTGCTGTGGTCATTAAGCTTAATAGGATGTTACATCCCTGCCATTTGAAGAAAGAAAAAGCTCTTTAAGAACTCCCATTGGAGATGGTAGTGGACTTGGGCCACACTCTTGACGAATAATGGGAAGCTGGCGCCCCTAAACTGACCACTTCAATCCAGACTGATGGGTATCCTGACCCCTTTATTATCATAAATTCTTCTGAGGTATGTTTGGCTAAATTGATATCTTAAGCTTAGAATTATGTAAGGAAATCAGCGGATTGTGATTAATTCTAAAAAAGGGTATAATCAATGAGCTTTAGTGAGGAAAAAAATCCTGGGTGTCCAGATAAAATATCTACAGAAGCTACAATCAAGAAGTATTTTATAAATAAGGCAACTTATATGAAGATAAGAGTGATTATGTTAGTTCCTTGAAAATCGTGAAGATATCCAGGTTAAACTGATGAAATAGCCGTCTGCTGTTTCCAACGACTCAGAGAGAACAGAGCTATAAACAATGACTTTGAACAAAGTTACTGACGTCCAAAGGAACATTTGGTCATACAGTTCTCATAGAAGTCTACAATTCACCCCTTCCACCTCCCCAAGACCAGTATAAAAACCCAAAGCTCTGACTATGATAGAGCGCTAGATTATTTTGCAATCTTTTTTAATAATTATTAATTACCTAACAAAAAACACTTTTCTATTTTATTTAATTTTAAAGTTCTTCCCCCCTCAATAAAAATTCAAAAACTATGGAGGGCCCCATTTGTTAATCTTTGTGATAACAATGGAAATTTTCATCATTTTTTCAGTGTTAGCGTTCCTCATCAGAAAAAACAGAGGAACCTCACCTCAAAGTTTTTTACATCAACCACTCGCCTAAGAGTATATGCTCGCTGATAACCACCCCCAAATTAACCATCCAAACTAACAGTTTGATCTGCCATACCTGGGACCTTTTATTAGAAATTATAGCAGTGGTTTGGAGTGTCAAAAAAGTATTAGCATTATCATAATCAAAGATAGGTCAAATGCACCCCATTATCAGGTGCAAGCCCAAGCCAATTTGGGTCTCACGCCTAACCTCATCCAGGATGATCAATGCGGCTGCTCCCAGCCAAACCCAACCAGCATTTCCTGGTTGCAGGTGGCATGAGCGAGATTATTACCAATGCTCATCTTAGTAGTTATAATGGGGTTCTCGCTTATGGATTGTTATTTCCTTCATCTGTACCCATTTGAGACCTATTCCCAAGTGTATAAAATGATGATGCCAAGCAGACTATGAATGCTATATGGGTATTGATTTACCCATGATGGAAAGCCAATGTTTTTCTAATAAATGGTTGATATCTGGAAATTATCTTGCCTTACTTTGTTAAAAAGTTTCATCATATTCAACTGAATTTATATAGTTGCTTTAGTAGGGAGTGTAAAAACTTGGGATCACTCCTTAAGGCTAAATTTAAGAGTTCCCTTGCGTTAAAATAGATAAAATAACAAAAATAGACCATAAAGTAAACAGGAATATTTAGAAAAATTTTATACGTGGCTGAGGAGAATAATTATAATCGTCAGGATTTGAGATGATAAGCATATCAGAATACTAATCCCAAATCAAGCCATAGTAGGTCTACTCCTAAGACAGCTTGAACAGAACTTCCCTGAAGGCACCGGTACAAGATTTAATAAGGAAAATCATGCGCACAAGAATTGATGGAGACAACTTCAGTAATTCTGTCTCCACTTCCCAAAATTCAAGAGGTGTGGCCCCCACTGCTGAAATCATTAGGACAATGCAGAAAAATGAGGGTGCTAACCAGACGGTCAATCTGGAAGGCAGCTAAAGATCCTGATTTCATAGGCCAAAAGGGTTCCTGAGGCACTATGTCCCACACACCTATAGATATTAATGCTTTCTAACTCAAAAAGAAGTCTATTTTCACCATATATTTTTGATTTTAACTCTCCACTAATTTTTGGCTTCAAGCCCATTTTAAACTTCAGTGTCAAACAAAAGAACTGTTACACTGAGAAAAGTGGTTTCTCACTACAGGGGGATTAAGTTGTCAAAGTGAAAAGGTCTATCATGAATTCTTACTTCTCTTTCTGCTAAGCACTACTTTTCGAAAATCAATTCAGCCTGAAATTTAGCTCCACTAAAAGAGATTTACGAAAACTATTAGCAAATATGGCGGAAAACCCCGCAAAAGAACCCGCAGGCTATGCCAAACGAGCCAGCACCACCCCAAACGAAGCAACCCTCGGTTACCCACCTTAGGGTCAACCAAAATCACCCGCTCTCAAGCAGCAGCCATGAAAGCAGGCACCACCCCCCAACCTGGAGCTACTTCAACTAGTGCCAGTTCACCTGATCGCACTTCTGCAACCTGCAAGCCTAACACCTCTGTGTGCGCTGCCTCCCACCAACCCGCTGGGCCCCCTCCAACCAAGGAGGCCATCACTCACGCTGTTTTAATGGCGCCTGCTCAGTTGAATGCAACTCAGCCCATCCAGGCATTCACCTCCCCCATTGTGTCAGCTAATTCAGCCCCATCTATTATTGTTGACGCCGTGTTTCTGGCTCCCTCCATGAGGGGCGATACCCAGCTACCTGGCCCCAAACCCTCAGATGTAAGGTTGGATTAGCCGCACATTCTGGTTCACTAAGCACCAAATTGGGACAATCTACTCTTCCCAATGGGGATTCAAATGGTTCGGATTTTGGAACTTCACACCAGTTCCAATCTCACCCTTCCAATTTAAACCCCATAATCGGCACTTCTCAAGTCGGCACTTTATCTCCATATGCTGAAAACGACCAATTCACCAATCAGCCAGTGAGTTTTGCCCACAAAATCACAGCAAATACTCGGGCTGAATTTACCCAAATAGATTGGGATGGTGATGAAACATCGCCCTCCTCCCAATTGGCTGGAGTTAATTCCAATCTAGATGGGCCTCCCCAATTTAGCGAGGCCCAACAATCCGCCCCTCAATTTAATATGACGCCAGCAACTGCTGTAACATTCCAGCAACAAGGGAATTCCAAAAACTTGTTCAAACCACCAGCTCACACACTCAACCCGTGATTGCAGCCCAAAGCAAACACAAACGTACCAAAGGAGCCACTGGGGCGTGGCAAAAACCTCTGGCACCAACGCTACCCAAAGCTGATCCCCGTGAAGTGGCATTTATTGATGATGCTAAGTAAATGGGCCGAAACTAGAGCGCAAAAGCTCTACCTCGCTCAACCCTCTCCCACGCAATTCGCCTTTGAGATGGGCATAACCCTGTTGAATTCTATACATAGGATTACTTCTCATACTTTGCAGAGATTGCGGAGACATTCCCAATTAACACCACCATCCATGAATCAGTGGAGGGCCACTACATCGATGTATGCTTCACTGAAGCTGCCCTTGCTGACCATGCTGCCACCCTCCAGGTCATTATTCCAAATGGATCTCTTCGCATCTCCCGCACATGCTCTCACCTGGAGAAAATTTCATGGGTTACTTTTTCCAACCTACCAACGACTGTTGATCCTGAGTCTCTTAAACTGGTGCTCCATCGTGGTTTAATGGAGTTTGGGTCTGTCCTTTCAGTGGACTTTAGCGTCCCCTCTTACTATGCTCCCACTCAAAGAGCTCACACTGCTAGGGCGTCGTTCATCCCTCCCCACTGTATCCCGCAACATTGAGGTTATTCCTCGTGTGGCGGTGGTTGGGGCATGCCCTGAGATCTTTTTTGTCAACCCTGATCAGGCGCGCCCCCGGTGTTCATGGTGTAACGCCCTTGGACACTTGTATAGTGGCTGCACAGCTCGAAAACAAGCCCTCTTAGCCACCACCCAGGGGCCTAAACCAGGCCAAAAACGATCCCATGTGGCCGCAGCAGCAATTCCACAACCCACACAATGGGATCCCGTTCAAGACCTGTCCCCTGAGGCCTTACGCCTAGCAGTTGAAACAGCTAACCCCACTATTGGTATGGGATACCTTCGCTCATGCCCCCCTTCCAGTGGGCACCCCCTCCAATCTCCCAGAGTCAACTCCCTCTCTCACCAAGCGCAAGGCATCTCCCACAGGGTGCCCCTCGTCAGCCACCCCCACTCAGGGCTCCGCGGCACCCCCACCAACCTCTACCAGCGATTTATAGCATCAACCCTCAGCTCCCAATGGAGCTATGCCCACCAGCACGGACTGGCAACCCGCGGCCTGTGGTAGAAGTGCCACCTCAAAGAGTCCTACACCAACCCCACAGTCCATTTCGCGCGGATCCTTTGCAGTGTTGGAGTAAGTGAATATGGACTCAGACTCATCAAATGGGGACACCGCGGAGGTCACCATTGAGCACCCTCAGGTCTTCCCCTGCAACGGAGCAGGGGCAGCATCCTAGGCTGGCTTACTGGGTCCTCCGCCCCCCACCCTCTCCTTCCCCTCAGAACCCTCGACGCTCCTCACGGATTGCAGCTAATAGTCAAGCTAAAGGACTCAAAACTAGCCGCCTCACAGCAGCAGGTTTAAGCGCTGGCAACCCCCAGGACATGGAGGGGAACAGCTATGAGTCCCCATGGCAGCACCCTGGCCCTGCAATCTATCAACGCAAATGGGTTGCGGGACTTTAAGTGGAGAGCCCGCCTCCTCCAAAACTTCAGGTCAGCACAAATTAACATCGCTGCTGTCCAGGAGCCCCATATTCTCCCCCACGAACAATCTGCATGGAATGAACAGTTTGGAGGCAACTCCTTCTGGACAAACCATGCCGCCCTTATTGTTTTGAATCCCCAGGTTAAAACCCATTCTTTTTCACAATATCTAGGTGGCCGCCTCATACTGGCCAAACTCACCACTCCTGACTTCTCCTTCTTCGCTGCAAGCATCTACCTGCCTAATGCAGGTCAGGAGCAAAATAGGCTCTTGGAAGAGCTCGTCCAACTCAATCTCCCACGGAATACAGTCCTCTTAGGAGATTTCAACACAACTATAAGTCGCGTCCGTGACTCTTACCCCCCTGCAGCAAAGGAACGCCCTGAATCAAGTCGCCTCCAGGATTTCCTTCGCCTGAGTGGCTTTATAGATGCGCTTCCACCCTCCGCGTCTGGCCTAGGTTGCATGACTAGGATCCAGTATTATGGACGAGCTTTCCAGTCAGCGTCACGCTTTGATATGGCACTGATTGGCCCCCTGCTAATTAGCCGCGTCTCCTCTCCCATCTCTCGTGACAACCATCTGAGTGATCACAGGTCACTCACCGTTGTCCTCACCACCACACTTAGACCGTCGCGTAGGTTCTGGCCTAGGGTTGCCCCAGCTCTTCTCAACAACCCCTTCACTAAGTAGAAGCTGTCTATGACCATCCGGGAGACTCTCACCTCCCCCCACCCCACCTGCTTGACCACAAGGCTAGATGGTCGGTGACCAAGGAGGGCATCACCCGCGTTGCTTAAAACTGTGCCAAAGCCCAGATTACTGCAGCTCACGCCAGAGTCAAAAGGGCGGAAGCCAAAATCAGACATCTGGAGCGAAACTGCCAGCCTTCGCCCTCTACCAGATGGTTGGAAGACAGGGAAGCGGCGCAGGAAGCACTCCGCTTGGAGCTCACACCGCAGGAAGAACGGGCAGCAAACTTTACAACATCTTGTTACTATGCTTAATTGGAACGCCCCACCCGCTTCTTCTTTCAGAAACAGAAAGCCCGGTCAACAGTGAAGGATATTACTGCACTGAAGATTGGCACTACAACCACTTCAGATAAGGAGGAAATCACGCAGGAACTACACCGCTTCTACACCAGCCTCTTCCATGCCACCCAGGTGGACCCATCGGACATCCAAGACTTCCTGTGGCGGGCTCCAGAGCCGCCCATTGACCACGGGCTGATGAGGCTCTACTGGCGCCTATTTCCATCCAGGAGGTGATGGAAACCCTTCTGAAATCCCCACGGCTTAAAGCCCCAGGCCCAGATGGAATACCCTTTGAGGTGTACCTTCTGGAACCTGCAGTAATAGCCAGAACCCTCCGCGACCTCTTCGCTGCACTCTTGGTGAATGGCGAGGTCCTCCCCGACTCCAGAGGCTCAATCACGACCCTCATTCACAAGAAGTCAGACCGTGAGAACCTGGCGAACTGGCGCCCCATAGCGTTGATCAACACATACCACAAGCTTTTCACGAAGCTTCTGGCCAACCGCATCACCAAATGGGTGTCACCCCGCCTCTCCCCATCCCAGCACGGTTTTATTCCGGGGAGGTCGTTATGGGACAACTATAATGACCTTCACGTGACTTTGACTGCTAACTCTCGTAAGGTGAATGGCTTTGTGGCTCTCCTGGATATGGAGAAAGCATATGATCGGGTAGCCTGGAAGTATATTGATGCTTCCCTGGCCCGCTTCCATCTCCCACCCGCAGCTAGGCGCTGGATATCAGCGCTCTATGACCAGCTCCACACCAGAGTCCTGGCGCCAATGGGTTTTACAGTGACAGTACCAGTTGGACAAGGTCTCCGGCAAGGGGACCCCTGAGCCCTATCCTTTTTAACATTACCCTTGACCCCCTCTTGGCCTCCTTACAGGACAAGCTAACAGGGATTCTGGTCCCAGGTAAAGCCCCCACACACCATGGCATTTGCAGATGACACTGCCATTGCATTTGGCTGCCCTGGGGATGTTGCCCTCGCTGCTGTGACCATTGAGAGGTACACCAAGGCGTCCAACGCCATGGTCAACACCAAGAAAACAATTGACCAGGTCGGCTCCCCCACCTTCCCCCACCATCTGGTATTGATCCTGAGCGCGGTACTTTCCGTCACCTGGGCGTTCTCACCAACCAACAAGGAGTTGCGCTAAAAGACAATGAGGACTTGCTCCTCGCAGCAGTTAACTCCAGGATTGCCAGCTGAAACCGGCGGCACATCACCCCCAGGGTCGAGCTCTGATGGCCAATGTGTTCCTCCTCTCCAAAGTCTGGTTCCTAGCGCACGTCTGCCCATTCACAGATGCCTTTTATACGCGGCTCAATGTAATCCTCCGGTGTTGGATCTGGGGCTCAAACCATCCACCAATGGCCCTCTCAACCATTGCCCGACCCTGCAATGAAGGGGGCCTAGGGCTTCTGGACACGCGATCCCACGCCACCACAATCTTCCTGAAGTTCCTATGGCCGATTGTCTGCTGGGACGCGACCCCTATGCCCCAATGGGCGCCCGCCCTCCGCCAGTCAGTGTCAGCAACTCTGGGTCTTCCTAAAGCATCTCTGACCTCATTAGGGGAGTGGCTCACAAACCACCCAGGCCATCGCCTAAAACCATCCTCATCCCCCTACTGGAACCAGGCTCTCCTTGCCCTGAAACGAGTAGGCGCGCGGATCCACCATGCCTTCCCATACAGAAGGGAAGGCCCTGGCCTCAGCCCCCATCGCCATGCAATTGTGCACAATGGACAAGTTGTCACAACTCGCCTCAACCCCCAAGATCATCCTCCCATCCGCCCAAGACTCCTTGAGCTCCTCCCTCCCTCCGTGAGATTTGACCTTAAGGAATTGTGGAAGGACGTCTATCACCCCATCCTGTCAGCAAAGGTGTCCAACACCTTATGGAGGGTGCTCCACTGTTCATACAGGACAGGGGACCGGACTGGCACTACCTTCCAGCACCAAAGCTGCCCCCGCTGTGTGGAGCCTATTGACTCCCACCTCCATCGTTTTTTCACCTGTCCAGGTGTCACCGCATTTTGGCCAAAGGCCCGCGCGCTCCTCCATGCTCAGCCCTGGTCTGGACACCCTGTGCAAGACCTCATGTTTGAGCAGACATTGCCTGGTTGCCACCGACCCTTCGTGTCCTTGCCTATGCCACAGCCATCTGGACCATCCATAACTCCTTCCTTCGTGCTGCCTTTGACCAGCAGGTATGGACCCTTCCACACATGATCACCCACTTTTTAGGTACACTTTGAGATGGCCCTGAAGGTCTGCACTATGTCGCCAACCCTCCCCGCTCAGTTGTCACTGCAGCACGGCTCTGGCGCGCAAACCCCCTCCCTTTCTCGATGCCTCCTCTCTCCCCTTCCCTTGCCTCAGGCTCTTAGGAGCCCAGGCGTAATTCAATAAACATCGATGAATCCTCACTCGGGTTGGGACCATCTAGTACTAAAAAAAGGTCTATCATGAAAAATAGAGAATGAAATTAGTAAGAAAATCAACCTGCTGATCAGTTGTGAAAAGTTACTAATTGATTAGTACCTCATGATGAAAAATTACCGCCCATGCAGCCCAAAAGCTTATAGTTTAGGCCTCGTTACTATTTACTATACCTTCCATTGTTGTTGATCAGTACCAACCTCAATATGAGAACTTTAATGAATTATATTTAACCTTTGTTAAATGGTATTTATTCAGTGGTAGGTGTCAGACATTTACCCTCTCAGCTCCAAAATAAGAATGTTTTGGGTCAAAACCATCCAAAAAAAGGTAAATGTCAGACATTTGCAAATCTTCTATTATAATAAAAAATCAAATGATATAGACAATGGTATCAGCCAAAAGACCCTGGTCAATTCTTAGTAGAACCTCGCAAATTGGGGTAACACTATACTAGATACTTTGCAGGCAATTTTACTAAATCAAGCAGTCAGATTTCTCCAACCATGTGGTGGACTTTGGGGTGTCCATTGGATGGATCTCCTCCAGCCACAACCAGGTCATACAAACACCTACGCGGGGACCACCCCCTTTTATAGGCTTGGTGGGGTCCCCAATATGTAAAAGATTTAGCAAACGGGGATTGGCTGAGATACATCAAATTATTACCCCATGGGTATGTCTAAGCCAAAAATTATTCCCCATTCTTCGTTCAGCCTAAATGAAGACAGTATTCTGAGCTTCAGTAGCTACATTCCCATATTTTCTAATTCAGATGGTAACAAACTTTTCCAAATTTATTCTCGAATTCCCTTTTGATCCTCAATACAGTTTAGTTACTTATTGAACAGATATCAGATGGATCGTTTCCCTTTCTTTTGCCACGCTACTAATAAAAATTCATAAAAACCAAGTTTTTTGTAGTGTAAATTTTAATTTTAAATAAACCTTTGTGGAATCCTGAGGCGTAAGAACCAGCTAGAAGAAATCAGCTGGATTCCTACAAAATGGTGCTCACTACAGGGGATAGCTGTACACCAAGAATAGCTGCTCTTGAAAAGCAACTAGCAAGTGCTTTATTCCGCCTTAAGGAGCTTGATCAGCGCCCTTGCAAACTCCCTCTTAAAGAAAAGTTCACCCCTTAGTGAAGGGAGCATAGCTTCGTTTTTATGTCTATGAATCTGTAGTGCAAGACTCATCAGATAAGCAAAAGATTACATCCTCCCTTGCTTAAGTTGTCTACCACAAGAAATGATAGTCCCTTACATGGACAATCTGCATACCAGGGCCGAGGTGAAAGTCGCTCTCTTAGCTGAATTTGGTTCAAAGCAGAGTCTTAACAAGGATAAACAGGCCTTTTGCGCCTGAGCATGTAAGAAGGCGAAATAACTACTGCTTTCATTGAGCAATTTTACCGCAATGCTCAAAGGTTGTCAACGTCTAACATGCTAACCCTGGTTGATACTATCTCTGCCATGTTAACTGGGTTAGCTCCTCAACACTCTCTAGCCAGGCATATCATTTCAGTGAATCGTTACTTCAATACATCCACAACATAAAGGAGATTCTGTTAGACGTTCCTGATTTTATATTGCTGGATAACAATAAATGAAGCTGGGGTGGAACCTTCAGTTTTAACAATTGAGGAGTTTTTGCCTGTAGAACAGTTGGGGGTGAGCACACCCGTACCTATCCCCACATGAAACCTGCTTCCTCAGTGTGATTCAAAAAAGATAATACTCCCTCCTATGAATCAGAGACCTGTAAGGTAGTTAATACAATACTCTTGCATAAGCTCCCTAAAGCCACTGTGCCTTCCCTCCAGCTAAGCTTGTGAAGGAGCTCCCTAAGGCTATCCAATCGTTTGTGGCTGTCTCCCATACCACCATCACAGTCTTACTAGTTTACTAGTTATTGAAAATACCCTTGGGATGAGTCTGAGGGGGTGACAATAATGTGGGCTACTACTTATTGGGAGCTCCTGCAGAAGTAGAGGTCCCTGATTGATTAATTGCTGAAGGAATATAAAAAACCACCATACCTGAGGAAAAAAACCTCAGCTAAATTCTATGATAACCAAGAGCCATTGAAACTGCCAGTGACGGTGATGAGTTCTTAGCTGGTTTGATTTAACCTCTTCAGCTGGTTCATACTATGAAATCCATCCTGAATAAATACCCTGATACTGCTCATAAATTAACCTCCAATTTCCGGCTCAAGGAGGTCTTGGCCTTGTCTTTTAACTTTGGAGGAACACTTTATCAAGGTTGAAGTGGGTATAAAAAAGTCTGGATATTGGAAATCCTGTATACTGGCTCCCCAGTTAATGTGATTGTTGGGATCTCAGGTTGTTACCTCATATCCTTTGTTGTTTTTAGGGCCAGTTGACCTGAAGCTCAAGGGTGCTGGAAACTTACCTTAATTGCTTCTCTTGGTCAAGAAGTCTTGTTGATCCAGATATTAATTCTGTTGAGGCAAATCTCTATTAAATACAATTTTTACTTAAAATTGTGAAAAGGGAGGAAAAACGTAAAGTTTATTATTCAAAAATCGTTTTTAAGGGAAATTGGGGAGGTCAACAGCCAAAATTTAAGCCACTCAAGCCTAGATATAATAGGTAAAGAAATTGGGGAATTGATACAAACCTAAAATAACTTGGTCGATATTATTGAGCTTTATTCATAGCTCAGGTTTGAACACTAACCAATGTTTGGGGTTTTTGGTTGATTTGGGATTGATTCCCATTATCCAACACATCTAAATCGGTCATTTGGGTCAGAATCCTGACAATGATCTCTACTAATTTCATAAAAAAGGTAAAGCAGGCGCCTGAATTTGGAATATAATAAAGAATATGGAACCGTAGGCCCTGGTAATACTCGTGCCATTGGGGCTTATTCTTCTCTTCCCATTTGAATTGGGAAGATCATCTTATCAGCCCCTGCAGTAGCTTTGGACAACATCGCCTATGATATGCTCATAGGTAACCAATTTATGCTTGAGTATGAGGGAATTATCAACATGAAGCAAGGTTTCCTCTCATTACTCAACTACAAAGTCCCTTTAGTCTTATTAAAATAAAGAGCCCAGCAAGAATGAATACCCTTGCCTGGTTGAAAATTTATTTTCAGCTATTACTTTACATTATACCACCTCTGAGCGCAACATAAAGAAATTGCCCAATTTAATGGATGCTATGGACAAAATCCCTTTTTATGCGGCAGACAAGGTCTTGATTATACCTGGTGAACAACGAGTGGTGGACACAAAAAATTACACTCCAAATCCCACACTACTGTTTGTTATACTTTGTAAGTATTGAGGGCGTTAGTCCCTTAAAGACTCGAGATTTGCCTGGCGTTCTAAACCCAACCTATCAGAGGCCTATTACTCTTCTGTCGGAGGACCTCACTGCAAAGGACATAGTTGTAAGCAAACACCAGGAGATTGGCAGAGGCATGTTAGTCCTTGTGGAGGACATTAAAAAAATTACTCCATTGGCTCTACGTTGGATATGGGGCTGCTAAAAGGTAACCTGGTATGTATCTTACCTAATGTCCATATCTCAGATGAGTTGACCCCAGATGACTTGACAAAGTTCACACTCTATTGGAAGAATTTAGCGAAATATTAACAAACTAGATAATGACTACGGCCACATGAAGGGCTGGTGCCACTCCATTGATGTGGGTGATGCCCATTAATTCGGTCAAAACCTTACCACAAATCAAATGTGGAAGAACAGCAGATGAGAACGGAACTTAAGCACTTACTAGTCGTGGGATTACTAGTTCCATCACAAAGCCCTTGGTCTTACCCCCTTTTGTTAAAAAAAGAAAAATGAAGGACACCGGATAGTCATGGACTACCACAAATTAAATAACATCACAAAAAAGGATAGCTTTATCCCCCTCATTGATGATGATGCCCTGGCCCAACTCTCTGGCTCTAACATCTCCGCCATGGACTTGGCCAGTGGCTATTGGAAAATGTATCTTTCTCCTCAGGATCAGGAGAAATGCGCCCTTATCTGTAGTGAGGATCACTTCTAACCCACACGATTACCTCAAGGGTTGTGCAACGCACCTGCCTCTTTCCAGCGTGTGATGGATCATATTTTGCAAGTCTTGAAGTTAAAATGTGTCATCATCTATCTTGATGACATTATGGTGTTCTCAAAACCCTCAATGAACATCTTGATCACCTGAAGGAGGTGTTTCAGAAGTTAAGTAAGTCAAATATTAAGTTAAAACCTTCAAAGTTTACTTTCTTCCAAAATAAAAATGGATTTCCTTGGGCACCCCATTTCCCAAGAAGGAATTCAACATATATAGGACAAGGTCAAAGAAATCTCAAAAATGCATCCCCTTAAAAATATATGGGATAAATAGGTATTTCTAAAGATGATGGGGTATTACCATCAATTCATCTCTAATTTCGCCCAACTCAGCGAGCCCATTGTTTACTTATTAAAAAATACTTCTTTTCAGTGGGGTGCTAAACAGAAGGCCGCTTTTGAGACGTTAAAGCATCTTTTAAACAACGTCCTATCCTGAGGCATCCTGATTATAATAAACCATTTATCTTGTTTACTGATGCTTCAGACTATGCCGTTGGGGCTAACCTGGCCCAATTGGATGAAAACGGTGTAGATCATCATGCATCCTATTACAGTAAGATGCCATCAAAAGTGGAACGCAATTACAGTGTAACTGAAAAAGAGTGCCTTGGCGTTATGTTAGCTGTTAAGCACTACCTCTCTTTCCTATATGGTACCATCTTCGCTGTAGTTATAGACCACTCTTTGTTAAAGTGGTTACAGAATACGAAGGATACTACCAGCTGGTTAGCTTGCTGGGCTCTAAAGCTCCAACATTATGACATGAAGATTGAACATCGTGCTGGGACCTGTCACATGAATGCTGATGGGTTGACTTGGTTACCAGTCCTTCACTTGGATAATAGTAAGGCTGAGAGGTTACATGACCTCTTAATGATTCCCAATGACTGGGAGGATGAGGATGAGCCTGTACATAAAATGTTAGCCCAGCACTCCCATAACACCAAACTAGAGAATGAGAAGTTTTATAAGCAGGTGGGGACAATTGGCTGCCTTACCTTCGGTCTACTGAACATGTGCCTGCTATCCTAGAATCTTACTCCACCTTAGGTCATGAAGGGGCAAAGAAAACTTATGAGTGGATTAAGTATCAATTCTACTGGGATGTAATTATGGAATTTATTGTTGATGTCTTGGAAGCCTGCCTTACATGTAAAAAGCAATCCGCTTTCAAGACTAGATATCAATATCAACCAACTACCCCTCAATAACCGTTCATCATCAGTCTAGATGTAGTGGGTCCCCTCCCTCAGAATACTTTTGGAAACAGGTTATGCTCGTAGCCATTGACCACTTTACTAAGTGGGTTGAAGCCGTGGCTCTCCCTGCCCAAATGGCCAAGGCCACAGACACGTTTTTACATCACAACATTTTCTCTCAACATGGCTGCCCTCAAGTACTACTCTGCGATGATGGTAAGAACTTCACCTCCAGAGTAGTCAAAATCCTGGATACCTCCATAGGAGCCCAACAACTCTTATCAGCTCCATATAATCCCTCCACTAATGGGAACCGTGTAAAGAGCCAATGGAACTTTAGTTTCCATCCTACGAAAAAATGGCCTCTTCTGATCCACTTCACTTGGATCAATTCTTACACAGTGCCCTTATGGCCTACCAGATCAGTTATCATGGGATCTTGAAAATTTCCCCTTTCTGTGTCTTGTATGGGCAGAAACCAGGAATACCTGCCCTATTAGCCTTAAATGTATTTTCCTCTAGAGTTGAGAAACCTGAGAAAGTCATGAGAAGATTAGCTCAGTGCATCATCTGACTCCAATCCGAGGCTATGAATAATTTAGCAAAAATGGTGATTAAAGTAGGACAGGCTGCCAATGAGCTCCTAACCCCCTACCTACATTTCAAGTGTATACATGGTATTATACTACCATAACTGCATCACTCCTAGAAGTAGCAAACTTGGATCAAGTTGGGAGGGTCCTTTCACCATCACCTAAAAAAGAGTCAATGAGTACCTATAAAATCTTTAGCTACCGGGAATACTATGAACTGGGTACATGTCTGTTTCCTATGGTTCTATTCTCCCCCAACATTATTGAGGGGGGTGATGTTGGATATTTTCTCTCAGCTCTAAAATAAGAATCTTTTTGGTCAAAATCAGCTAAAAAGGGAAAATGTCGGCCATTTGCAAATCTGCAATAGTATGAAGAATTTAAATGATACTGACGATGGTGTTGACATTTGACCTCCCAGTTTTCAGATAAGAATGTTGTGGGTCAAAACTGGCTAAAAAGGGAAATGTCAGTCATTTACTGGTCCCCAATACTACTAACATCAATCCAAATAATAATGATGATTTTATTGGACAAAAGACCCTGTCCAATTCTCTGAGGGACCCCACAAATTGGGGTAACACTATTTGAAATACCTTGTGGGCAATTAACATTAATTTAGGCAGTCAGATTACTCTGACCATGTGGTGGACTCTGGGGTGTTTATTGGATGGATCTCCCCCAGCCACTACCAGTCCCATTCAAGCACCTATGTGGGGACCACCCCTTTTATAGGCGTGGCGGGGGTCCCCAAGGTGCAATATTTTTATTTTTATTTTTATTTATTCGAGGATGGCAGACCAGGGGACTGACATATCTGATATGTGGGAAAGGAAGTAAAAAAGGGGGCACACTAAGCTATGGAACCAAGAGGGCAGGACAAGACATGGTACACTTGGGTGTGGCTGGTAGCCACGGGTTGCAGGTGACTATGGTCTTGAGAGACTTGACAGCTCAAGAGCTAGTAGGGTGTACCACCTATAGAGACTGTGAGGTTTTTTAGTCACATTGAAGGAACCAGATTGGGAGCCAGTTGTCCATCTGTTTCTTCCATTTTGTTTCATTGATTTGAAATATCCAGGCTTGGAAGTGGTCGGCCAATTGGCTGTGGAACCTGATGATAGCTTGATTAATGTTGTGGAAGATCCCGTTGAATGCATCGAGGGCAATTGTGTGAATGGACCATATTGCAATACTCACAATTAAAGCCCTTAGCATCTGGGGGATAGGTGAGATTGTGTTGAGTGCTAGGATATCGCAGGATAATTGGAATTCAGCTGATGGTAATTTAGCCCCAGAATAAGTGCATCACGTTGGCCCAGATAATCTTGGACGGTGGGCACTCTTCCAGGCGGTGGGCCGGCATGGTGTGTCTGCCACAGATGGCGCATGACTTGAACATTGAGAAGGTGCGGTCAGCTGTTCTAAATGTGTGACGCATGTAGCGCCACACTGTGGAGCTCACTTGTGGGGATAAGAGGGGGCAAGTGACGAGGTCCCACACACCTTCCGTTAGGTGCGCAGATCATATGGGATGTTTTGGTAATCTAGATAGTCAATCCAGGATAGAGGAAGGGTGGCAGTGGGGCAGGGTGCGTTGGTCACAGTTTGTCCTCTGTGGAGTTGCATGTATTCTATTGGAGGGTTAGTATCTTCGGGTTGTTGTGCATAGGAGAAACTCCAATCCCTTTGTCTTAGGGTGTACAGGACGCTTTGAAGTAGCGGTCAGTGTTGTGCGGTCCTATGGCTGGATGTGTTGTTATGTACTTCATCAGTGTTGTAGGGTTGGATGGGCACCTCAGATGTAGTGTTTTGCAAAATTGGTTTGGGCTGCCTTGGCCCAGTGGGGGGATGGCGGGCTGAGGGGACGTTGTCATAGCTATCCAGGAGCCAAAAGTTTGCGTTGCTCATTCCATGAAGTTGAGAGGAGCAGCCCCATCCCGCCTTTCCTCCGGGGGCCATACATGGTCTCCGGCATGATTGGTGCGCGGTATCCAGACCACAGCCAATTCTGCAGGAGCTTGTAGACTGCGTTGGTAAAGTTTGTGGAGAAAGGAACTGCATGAGCAGCAAACCATAGCTTTGACAAGATTAGGAAGTTGGCCAACATAGCCCTTTCATCTAAACTGGCTTTACTCCTCCGCTTGCTTGTCATTATTTTTGTGATGTCGTCCAGAATTTTGGTTTCAATGGTATCAAGTGCATATCCTCCAGCCTCAAGCCATATTCTCAGATGACGGACTGGGTTTGTGGCAGGGTGGTGTGCAAAGGGTAGGCATAGTGGTTTTATTATGTTAGGTCTATGTCCTGTGGTAGGATGTGCGGTGGGTTGATTTGGTCAGTTGTGGGAGGGGGGTCCAATTTGCTTTGAATTTTCCTATTACAAACTACCTCTGTTTTCTGTTTGTTCAGCTTGGCGTTACATACTGACTTATATTGGTGGATAATGCGTTCAATTGCTCTGGCATCCCTATTGCCTGAGATGCCAATGACACAGTCGTCAGCAAAGGCGAGCATTTTGGTTGGTGAAGTCCTTCCAATTTGATTCAGATAGCTTGGAGTTTACTATGCGGAGGAGAGGGTCAAGGCTGAAATTGTATAGTAAGGGGCTAAGCGGGTCGCCTTGTTTGAGGCTCCTTTGTAAGGTGATGGTGTCAGTTAGGAAGCCTGGGCCTCTAGTGAGAACCTGGCCGAGCGTGTTGGGAGGAGTGCCCAGTTTATATAGCAGGGTGGGAGGTTGAAGGCCTTTAGACATTGTTCCAAGTAGTCCCAGTGCACTCTGTCGTATGCTTTCTTTTGGTCCAGGAAAGCAAGGGCGCCTGTGGGGTTAGCTTGGCAGATGTTGGCCTATGGTGTGAATGTTATCCCAAATCGAGAAGTTTGGGGTGAAGCCAAACTGGTGGGGGGAGAGGGCTGTCTGTGCAATGCATCCCAGACGCTTAGCTAAGATTTTTGTTAGTATTTTAGCATCAGTGTTGGTGAGAGCAATTGGACGCCAATTTTTTAAGGTCTGCCTGGTCTTCTTTTTTTGAAGAGTGTGACCACATATGCATCTTGGCCGCCAGGTAGAAGGGCTGTGTCCTCTGAGCACTTGTACATAGTTGCTAGTAGTACTGGTGCAATGTGGGCAAAATATTTTTGTAAAATTCATATGGAAGGCCATCGGGCCCAGGACACTTGTGGCGTGGAGTTGATTTTATTACCTCCCATAGTTCCTCTCTAGTGATGGATTCAGCAGGGTCTGGTTATCAGCTATATTGTTAATATTAGCATATGATGGAAAAAAATTTGTTTTTGGTAGGTGCCGCAAAATCCGCCATGTACAGGTCTGTGTAAAACCGGTGTAATTCAGTCAATATTTCAAATGGTGTGGATGCTAGTGTGTCATCTGCTCGATGGACCTGTGTGTAGGTTGCTGAGATTGAGATTGGTCTAAAGCGGTGGAAAAATTGGGCTGTGTGGGTTTTTCCAGATAGAATGTATTGTGATTTGTGCCATAATTTGATATAGTGTTGATGTTTTCTGAAGAGGGAGTTGACCTGTGCAGATGTTTGGAACCACAGGCGTCCCCATTGAGGCTGTATCCCTCGTGGGGTGTGTGTTTTCTAGGTGTTGGAGCTGTCTGATAGCCTTATTGATTGTCGCAGATGTTGCAGTCAGCTTTCTGGAGTTAAAGTGGCAGGCTTTATTGGTTACTCTAGTCTTGAATATTTCCCACTTGGCGATAGGGTTCCCTGTAGGTTGTCAATTTTTTGTTTGTGTTGTTATCACTTTCTCGATCCAAATTTTAAGCTCCAGAAGGTGGATGGTGCTTGGATGAACCTTGTGTCAGGTCGGTGGCTTTTGGTATTTTGCCGCGGATGATAATTTTATTGAAACCATTTGGTGGTCAGAGAAGGGGATAACTGTAGTTGTAAAGTTTGATACACGGTGATGGAAGTCTATGGGGGCGAGCATCAGGTCAATCTGGGTCGTTGAGACCAGTTGTTTGTTATTGTAGTGGGGCCTCATCATGTTGGCCAGCGTAGTGGCCTGTTTGGGGATGGTGTCATACAGGCCCAGCGTTGGTTTTAGTATGCAAAGCTCCATGTGGCCATGGGGTTTGGCCTTTTTTTAGGCCAGTGATCAGTTATGGGATTAAGCCAGCAGTTAAAATTTCCCGCGAAAAATGTTGTCTCAGCGAAGGAATCAAGAGGATATCAGAGAAAATTTTTTTGGCAGTCGTTTGGATCATTTGGGGCTAAATGCACGCCATGGAGAAGTTTTCTCCATTCCACTCGACGTCTGTTAAGAGTAGCCATCCCTCCAAGAGGGAGGATGTGCTTCAGATATTAATTGGGGGGTTGCAGTTGGCTTGAATTACCACCCCACAGTGGTACGTCCAAAAGGATTTAGATGGGAGGAGCATGGTTGACCATGACTCCTCCTCCCACAGTGGACAGTGGGGTTCTTGGATGACCAAGATTTCCACAGGGATATTGCGCAGGAAAAACATCTTTTTTGGCCCAGGACGTGGGGGCTTTGGCTCCCGCGATGTTGAGCATCCCTATGGTGATTGTGGTAACATACACATCAGTAACGAAGGGGCAAACCACTGGGGTCACCCCATTCCTTTGCAGCGCAGGTCATACTATGAGTTTGGGGCCAATCAGATGGGATGGTTCCGGCATGTTGCTTGTGTTCATAGCATCAGTCTTGTTTAGTTTCTTTGGGCTCGGATTACTCTGAGGAGTTTGGCTCTGGGGTTGGTTGTGTTGTGCCCCACCAGCGTAAATCTTTCCGCTACTTACCTGGGGGCTAATTGTGTAGAAGCTGGGTGTTGGGGCAACTGGGTTTTGTGTGGGAGCGTTGTTACCTTGTGATTCGCTGGGATGATCTCCATATCATACTCATGGACCACGTTGTTGGATGCATGTGATTGGCTAGGAGGATCCATAGTGGTGCTAGGTGGTTCTGCTTCAATGTAATTGGAGGTGTCTAATTAATTTGTTTGAAAATTTTGCTTTGGTTTTGTTGAATATTGTGTGGGGGGTCTGAAAGGTTATCTCGCCACGCTACTGTGGCATCTTTTGGGATCTGGTCTGGGGAAATTGTGGTGTGGGCTTGGGTTTCAGCGGAACTCGCGGCCTGCTTGTGGGCGGCCTGTGCGTAATGGCAATACTTGCACAAAACGGGTTCAACTAAAGTAATTTTGGCTCTTTTGCCCCAGTGGAAGGTGTAAGTGGCATCCTTCATTTTACCGAAGGTTGGGCTCGTTTCATCCATATCATCTTCACAAAATTTCGGTGCTTCCACCCCAAATTTGATGGGGCACGCGTGGTCTTTGTGGCCTAGAGCTGAGCAGAAGCCGCAGATGGGCGGAGTGTGTTCTGGTGTAATGTGGAAGGGGCGAGATATACTGCCATCAGGGAGATTGATGGTCACCATGCATGGAATGATGGTGATATCTTCTACTGCATCTTGGTCAGGTTCAATAATGGCTATTGCCTTCCCTGTGCATAGGTGGGGCAAGGGGGGGAATTTTTCAAATTCAAATCATTTTATTTCGCCGTAACTTTCTAGGCCCATGCGGAGCTCATCCTTGAGGATGTCTCAGAACACGGTGCTTAAGAGTCAGTCAAATATGATGAACATATCATTTTCCTCATTCCATAGTGTATGTACTGTTCAGATAATGCAATCTTCATTGTTAATTTTTATGGAGAATTTGGTTTTTTCTGCATCTGCTGCTTATCTCCGCAGTCATGAGCCCGATATCCACCCATCCTCTATGTAAATTTTTAAAATTTACTGAGATGGTGTTTAGGAAAATTGCAGAGAAGGCCTTCCCCATTTTCTCCCATGATTCAAGTTCAGTGTCACTAACCATAATTCTAAGGCCATTTTTTTGGAGGACAAGGGTTGGAAATGTTCTATTTTTATGAAAGCGCCCATTTTTCTAAAAATTGTAAAACTGAGGGTGCAGCGCTATGCTCACCCTTTTTCTTTGGGGGGTTATCCCAGCGTGCTGCTGGGACATTTTCCTCCGGTGGGTTGGGTGGGTTTAGGGCCTTTTGCGCTGGCCACATTTGCCCTGCTGGTATTGGTGCGTACAAATCTGCTCATTTTCCTGGTTGATTGTCATATTTGTATAATTTGTGGAGAATCGTGTTACTAAAAGTGATAGTAATGGGAAAAAAAGCAAGGTGCAATATTTTTATCTAATAGAGATTGGCTGAAATTTATTAAGTTATTACCCCATGGGTATATCTTGCCAAATAATACCTCCCCATCAATCTGTCAGCCTAAGAAAAGCGAGTCTTCCAAGCTTCAATAGGTTGCATTTTAATATTTCCTTATTCAGAATGTAACAATCCATTCCAACTTTCATTGAATTCCCTTCAACCCTCAATTCAGTTTAAATATGGACCATTTGGATATCAAGAGGGTTCATTCTATCTTGTACCCTGCGGCGCTTAATAAAAACTTAAAAAACCTAATTTTATAAGTTTTTAACGTTTAAGTTTTTTATTATATTAGTGGTATAAATCCCCTATTGTTGAAGTTTCTTTACATCAAGTACCAAGCGAGCATCTCCTGAAGCCAAAATCCAACAAGTGGTGCTCACTACAGGGGACTCTTTATACCACCAAAATCCTGTTACAATACCAACCTGACTACTCTTCCAGAACAAAGGCTAGCTGCTTTAGAGAATCAACTAACCAGTGCTTTAGCTCGCCTCAAAAGGCTTGAGCAGCACTCTCTACAAGGCCCTTATGGCCCTCCCCTAACATCCTTAGACCTCTGTTTAAAGACAAGTTCACACCTGGTGAGGGCAGTATCGCCTCCTTACTTTATGTTTATGAGTCTGCAATGGAAGAAGCGACTGACTTATAAAAAACCATGTTTATTCTTTCCTGCTTAAGTCAAATGGCTCAGGAGATTAATGGTTCCTCAAATGACCACACTTACCACCTGGACAGAGGTTAAACAAGCGCCGATTGATGAGTTTGGTTCTAAGCAGATTTTACAACGGCAAAAACAGGCTATATATGCTTTAGCCTGCAAGAGGGAGAATAAATATCCTCATTTGTTTAGTGATTCTAAAACAAAGCTCAATCTCTGTTGCTGGCCAAAATGCTTCCCACAGATGATGCTATTTCTGCTATAGTGGCTAGCTTGTCGTCTTATCCCTCTTTAGCAATGCATATCTCCTCATTTAAGCATACTTTCCAAATGGTATGGGATATCAAAGAGGCACTACCAGAAGTGGCTGACTTATGAACCTGAACTTCTGAATAAAGCTCCAAAGCGAGAATCAACTCTGACCCCTCCAGCCTCTTCTTAGGCTGTATCCTTTTGGAAACCAGCTTCTTCTGAGTGGCAGCAACCAAATACTCCTCCATCATGAGAGGATAGCCAGAAAATAGTGGCAGTTTTGGAGCAGCGCTCCCCTATAACTTCATTTCCAAAAGCTCATCTAGTGAATTCAGTTACCATTTTGCATGGTCCTGCTTGTGCTGAGCGGTCTACTACGGTGATTAAAGTACCATACCCACCTAAGCCACTGCCTCAATCCTCCTCAGCCTCAACTCCGGCTGCCTCTAGTTCAATGCCTGCCGTTATGGGGCAGCCCAAGCTGGTCATTCTAAGGCAAAAGTCAAAGCCATTACACTTACAATGCCTCCCCAAAAGTTGGTACAGCCACAGTGCTCCCTTCAAAAGTCAAAAGGGTAGATGATAGTGACAAAGCCCTTTCCTGTGAAGAGATTAAGCCGACTTCTCCGCCCCCTCTTAGTAACTCGTTGAGGTGCATTGACAATCCCTCAAATGACAAGTCTGAAGGGAGCGGTGAGGATACAGGCTATTATGTTTTGTAAGCTCCAATGGAAGTCAAGTTTTTAGGTAGGTTGAGGCCTGAACGAATTGATATAGCCATAATACCATGACAAAGTTATTTTCACCAGTTGTTGAAGTTCTAAAAGGTGATCAATACCACTAGTGATGCTGAACAGCTTATTGGTAAAGTGATCTGACTCACCCAGAAAGTTCATACCCCTTCAATATATTAGAGACAAGTACCCTGCGATGGCTCAACGCTTTGCCTCCACTCTCCTTTTGAAGGAGGTTCTCGCCCTCCCCTACTTTTGGTAATACAATAACTAAGGTAGATTTTGTCTTCAATAAGGTGAACGTTCTAGATGTCATTGATATGGGTGCTCCAGTGAACGTGGTCTCATCAAAGCTCATCAATAAAATTAAATTGGCGCCCAACCTGGACTATTCAAGTGAGTTTAGAACCACAGGGCCTAACAATATGAGAGCTATTGGAGCCTACTCTTCTTTAAACATATATAGGGAAGCTCCTACTGGCTGCCCCTGCTGTAGCACTAACCAATAATGCATACGACCTACTCATTGGCATGTAATTCATGATTGAGTATGACGGAATCATAAATATGAAACATGGATTTCTCTCCCTTCTAAATTAGGAGGTTCTCTTAGTTTTTACAAACTATGAGACTAAGAAGAAAGAATATAGATGCGTAGTTGAATATCTGACTTCCGCCCTCATTCTTACTTATACTACATCGGGCAGAAACACAAAAAAGCTGCCTGACTCTGTGAATGGTTCAGAGGGCATTCCATTGTATGCATCAGAGGAGGTAGTAGTCAAAGTGAGTGAACAAAAGGTGATAGACACCGAAATTACTATGCAAATTCCCTGCAACTGCATTCTGCATTTAATAAGAGTTGATGGTATAAGCCCTTTAGAACCTCAGGTGTTGCGAGGTAACCTAGACCCTGATTGCCAGCGACCTATCAATCTTCTGCTGTGGAATCTCACTAACAAGAAAGTGGTTGTAAAGAAGCATTAAGAGAATGGAGAAGCCCTTTTGCTTCTCATAAGAACATCCACCAAGTCCATTATATTGGGTCTATGCTGGATATGGGACTACCCACTGACCAAATGATATGCGCCTTGCCCAACATTCAGATTTCTGTTGATCTAGCTCCCTTGAACTTAATAAAGTTCATTTTTTACTGGAGTCATATAGTGATACTTTCTTTAAATCTGATACTGAATAAGGGCATATGAAGGGCTTGTGCCACACCATTGATGTTGGTGATGCCAAGCCTATTTGATACAAGCCTTATTGGAAATCAAAAGTTGAGGAGCTCCAGATGAGGACGGAGCTTAAACATTTACTGTACGCGGGACTACTTGTTCCTTCTCAAAGTCCCTGGCCATCTCCAGTATTGCTCATAAAAAAGAAAAATGGTGGACATCGAGTAGTTATGGACTATCATAAGCTGTATAAACTCACCAAGAAGGACAGCTACCTAATCCCGCGAATTGAAGACGCACTAGCCCAACTCTTTGGGTCCAAGTTCTCTTCCGCCATGGACTTGGCTAGCGGATACTGGCAAATGGACCTTTCTCCGCAAGACCAGGAAAAGTGTACGCTTATCTCTAGTGAGGGTCTTTTCCAACCTACCCGACTATCACAAGGGTTGTGCAATGCGCCTTAATCTTTTCAAAGAGCTATAAACCACATCTTGCAAAACCTGATACTTAGTTGCGTAATTGTTTATCTTGACAATATTACCGTTTCTCTTGAACCTTCAATGAACACCTTTCTCATTTAAAGGAAGTTTATCAACGTTTATAGGCCTCTCACATTAAGCGGAAGCCCTCCAAATGTGCATTCTTCCAAAAGAAGTTGGACTTCCTGGGCCACTCCATCTCCTCAGATGGGATCCAGCCTCTCCAAGATAAGGTCAACACGATATCCAAGATTTCTGCTCCCAAAATTCTCCGCAATATTCAAGTGTTTCTGGGCATGATGGGGTGCTACCATCAATTCATTCCTATATTCACTCAGCTCAGTGAGCCCCTCATACAACTTTTAACAAAAAACACTCCTTTTTATTGAGGAACGGAATAACAAGCTGCTTTTGAAACGCTAAAAAAGCTGCTGCAGCAACGGCCAATGCTTCGCCACCCAGACTATAGTAAAGCCTTTATGCTGTTTACTGATGCTTCTGATTACGCAATTGGAGCTATCTAGCTCAACTGGATGAGCATGGGGTTGATCATCCCGTTTCATATTTCAGCAAAGCTCTCTAAGGCAAAACAAAAATATAGCGTCACTAAGAAGGAATGCCTAGCCATCTTGCTTGCTGTTAAAATTCACGCCATTTTTTATATGGGACCTCATTTAAAGTGGTTACAAAATATGAAGAATCCCACTAGGCGGTTGGCACGCTGGGCTTTGAAGCTCCATCACTATGTTATGACCATTGTACATCGAGCTGGGACAAGCTACATGAATGTCTATGTGTTGACTCGGCTGCCCATCCTTCACTTAAATAATAGTCAAGCAGAGCGGCTACATGATCTCCTAATGACCCCTGATGCTTGGGAGGATGAGAAAGAACCATTCTAGAAGATGCTAGCTCAACATACCTGTAACACAAAGGTAGATAATGGGAATCTATACAAGAAAGTAGGGGTGAACTGTTTACCCTACCTCCGACCCTAAGAACGAGTACCTGTATTATGGAGTCTCATGCCCACCTAGGGCATAGCGGAGTGCAGAAAACCTATGAGTGGTTAAAAGAAAACTACTATTGGGAGGGAATCATGGAGATCATCATTGAAGTCTTTATGCCTGCATAACATTTAAAAAGCAATCCAGCTTCAAAACCAAGTATCTATATCAACCTACTACCTCTCAACAGCCTTTCCACACAATTTGTCTCGATATGGTTGTCCCTCTCCCCCAGACTGTGGGTGGAAATCGATATATATTGGTAGGGATTGATTACTTTACAAAATGGGTTGAGGCTGTGGCTATCCCAGCTCAGATGGCCAAAGCCACGGCCTCTTTCCTCCACCAGTTTATTATTATGCGACACAGTTGCCCCCAAGTTTTGCTCTGTGATAATGGTAAAAACTTCACTCTCAAGTCGTGAAGATTATCACGACTTCCATGAGAACGCAACAGCTCTTTTCTACCCCCTAAAACACTTTGGCCAATGGTACCATAGAAGGGGCAAATGGGACCCTGTTTCTATATTACAGAAAATGACCACTTCAGACCCCCTTCACTGGGATCTGTACTTACCAAGTGCCCTCATGGCCTAACATATCAGATACCACCGAATCCTTAAAATGTCTCCTTTCTATGTGCTGTATGGATGAAAACCTGGGGTGTCAGCCTTATTAGCTAGATACATTTTTACTGATAGGGCTGACTGTGAGCAAACCATGAAGAAGTTGGCTCAGCACATCATTCAGCTAAAATCAGAGGCAATGACCAACTTGGCAATGATTGAATAAAAGAGGGTTAAGCCATTAATGAGCCCTGGGACCCTCTTTCTTCCTTCTAATTATCATACTTGGTGATTTATTACCACAAACGTATCACCACTAGAAGGGAGAAAATTGGGTCTATTTGGGAAGGCCCTTTTGTAGTTACTAACAAGCGAGGAGAGGAATACTCTATTTAATCCCCTGCTACTGGAGTTACCATCAATCAGGAACATGGACACTTTCTACGGCCCTAATCTCTTCCCCCTTCCCCATCTTTCTAGAGGGGGGTGATGTCAGACATTTTTCCCTCCCAGTTTTCAGATAAGAATGTCATAGGTCAAACCTGGCCAAAAAGGGAAATGGCGGTAATTTACTGGTCCTTAATACTACTAATATTGATTTAAATAATAATGATGAGGATTTAACCAAATAGAAACTTTTCTCTCTCGTTGCAATCACTTTTGCAACTTATTCAATTCAGGTCTAGATC